>PVJX010002235.1:0-59479 GCA_004027295.1 Dolichotis patagonum | reverse complement strand
TCTCATAAACTTAAGACAAATTTTAGCATTACTTCTCAGCTCCAAGTAATGTTTAGTGACTAACATCACAATTGTAACTTAAAATTAGCTACACTGTGAATATTCATGTCCTGAATGTTCACTACATGGAGAGAGGAAAAATACCACAAGTAGACACTTTTTCCAAAGAGATTATTCACTCTTTGCCAACACACCACCAATGAAGGTGTAGTCAAGATGATGTAGAAGACAAGTGGATTTGATGGTAAAAATTCAGACAAAAGATGAAGAACCTTATAAAATACTTAGGTTGTAGAATCCAGAGCAATTGGCTATTAGATTAAAGGATCAATTAGCTATTAGGTTAAAGGAGTCTACAAATGAGTTCCATTCTGGGAGAATGTTCATAAGTCGGATTTGTTTGTAAGTCTAACAAAGTGAGTCTTAGACACTTCTGACACAAGTATACAATGTACAGTATATTGCTTTGTGCTTCCACATCACCACTGCTTTTCCTTTTGTTTCTGGACACCCTGGGCTCTGGTGGAGCCCTGTCCTACTGTATACTGTCTCCCTGTACAGGAAGCACACAGCAGCACCACTGTAGCAATGCTCAGCAGACATGTGAGCTACTTCTGCAATTTGTATCTGTGAATGTTGGTAATGTCAGATCCATCTGTATCTGTGAGTCAGCATCTTTTGTATTCTTAAGTCATGGAGTTACTGTGGGAAGAATAAAACATTATTCTTAAGTTTCTGACTTGAATAACTGGTTTTGCCATCACCAAAGTCTGCTCATTGGGACAGATGTTTTGACATATTGAATGTAAAGATATCCACTGGAGAGATCTACCAGCTAGTTAGCTACATCACTTCTAAATTCAAGAAAGAGTAATTAGGGCTACTAGTAAAGATTTGAGCCCTATCTTTTTATAAATCATACTTAAAAATATGGTGATTCAGGACATTATCCAGGGAGAGTGCACCAAATAAAAATGGAAGGAGATCTAGAACAGAACTTGAGGAAAACCAATGTAATGAATTAATCAGCAGATAAGGAATGAGCAGAGACACTGAAAGGGGATGGTTAGACAGTCAGGAAGGAACCATGTCACAGAAACCAAGGAAAGTGCACATACTACAAGAAGAAAGCAATGGCAGCTCTATCAGTACTACTGAGATGGAAAGGACTAGCTTCCAGGTTGTAGGGGAGAGCAAGTTGAAAAAATGGTATACTCTTCAAAGATTATTATTGAAAATGGAAATTTTTCTAAGAATCTTCATTGTTTTGGGCAATTTAATACCTTCATTAAACACATGACTAAACAGCAGCACAAATCAGGAATAATTTTGGAAGGAGTGGGAACGAGGTGTAAGGTCAAGTGTAATTGTTCATTTTTTTCAACTTACGGTAGTGAATGAACAGTGCCTTGCTGCAGATTTAGAAGACTAAATCAAATCCTCACATATTATCCTAGTGGTCTGCAAGATCTCTTCTTCAGATTTGACATCTAATTTTTCTTGCCTAGTTTTAACCTAGAATGTGGAACAAAGCTGGAAAATGAGTAAGCTAAGCATGCACTGTTTTGAGAAACAAACAGTATAGCCATTTCTGAAATGATTAAATATCTTTTCCTATCTTCATTCTCTATGATGCATTATTGACTTTCATGATATACCTTTAACTAACCTCAGTTTCTCAGGAGAAAAGATCGTGTTACTCCTGAAGAAGCATGATCAAAAAGCAAGTCTTTATCACCTTAGCCTTCTAGAATTCCTATGTTTTGGCAGCAGATCATCTCAAATTAAAACTGCTAAGATTTTTATCAATGCTTTAAGAAATATGTTTGTTTCCTGGTCTGGAGGAAGAAAATGGGAATGTGTGAGATATCTTTGAAAATTATGTAAATGGAATAAAAAACCAAACTTCCATTATACACTACTGTACTACTCTCTGGTACTCCTATTAAGCCTCTTTTCTGGGATTAATAATCCTGGGATGGCAGTGGGGTAGAATGCCTGTGATCTGATATGTCATTGTTAGAACTTTTTCTTTGTGGATTGAAGACTTTTGACAGAAATGGGATAGATACTATGGATTGCATAGACAGGTTGACACAAAGATAAATAAGATATACAACTCAACTTACAGATTCATCTGTAGCATCAATACAACAGAGGGAAGAGAAAAAATTAAAGTGGGAAAGGGAGGACAAAGAAGAAACTTGAAAAAGAAGATGAGGACAGTGATTTAGTGGTAGAAAAGGGTTGACTTCAGAGTAAGTTCACTTTAAAGAAGTAGGTGCTCACAGATGGAGCTCCCCAATGTTTTTCCCCTGCTTTGCCCAGTTGCTTGCCCCATCGTTTTGCCAGTGCTGCTGTTCTTGACCTTGGAAGTGAGTGCATCTTACACAGCAAGGTCTTCCAGCTCTAATGGAACCAATTTTGGAATGAAATCCTCTAGAAGAAAAAGGAGCTATACTGGTTATTCACCTGGTCCTTCTTATCTACCCGTTTATAATAAATTACTAGATGTACCAAAGGTGGAGAAAGACCTCCACGGTTCAATCTGGGATGGACAAAAAGGAAGCTCTTGGGACTTTGATAGCTTTGTCTTCTCATACCCTCTCCATCTTCAGTGACTGAGTCTGCCTGTTTCCTTGTTCTTATTATTTATGTTTTAAAGCTGGAGACATGGTCAATTTAAAAACTGATGAAATTGAGTGATCAGAGATCAAGGAAGAGGAAAGCAAAAGAGTCAGTGGATGTTAAAGAGACAGAAGAGGTGGCATTTAGAGCCTAGAAGAATGGCTGGCTTTCAGTTAGATAAAGTGCCTCCTTCCAGAGTAATGGAAAGAAGGAAGAAAAGATCTGGGGCAGCTGCTGAAAAACGATGACAGTTTAAGGAAAAGAAGTTGAAGAAATCTGACACTTTCCATTTGCTCTGTGAAATGAAAGGCTAACAAACTCTCAGAGAGAGATTGGAAAGGTTGTAGGGTCAGAGATGTGAGGAGATTTAAAAACTTTCTGAATAGTTGCTGAGCAGAACAGGGCAGAGATACAACAAGAGAAATGAATGTAATGCCAGAGAGCAGAGAAGACCTAAGGCAGGCTGTAGATGTTATGTTTATATTTTTAATCTTTGTGATTGTGGTATTTTTCCATGGCAAAATTATATTTAAATAATTTCTTATTTTTATTTTAAGCATAGTTTTTACACTACGGGGTATGCAATTATATTTACCTTTTTTTTACTGCTATCTTCTGTTAGAATTTTAGAATGCTTGCAGTTTGGGGTAAAGTAATACTGCCATTTATTAGTGATACTTTTTAAAAAGATCAGCAATTTCTTTAAATTAAATCAAACTCTTCATAGGCATTAACAACCTGTTTTACAGTTATATCTGAATTGTTTAGTAGTGTCAATGATCTGTTTTTAAAATGTAGTGCCTACGATCATTGACAACTTTCTCGGCCTTTTTCATGCATATTGGAAGGGGTTTTGATTTTTGTTTTGACAGGGTCTGGCTCTGTTTCCAGGCTGGTCTTGAACTTGTGATCTCAAATTGTCTTCCACCTCGGCTTTCCCAGGAGTTGGAACTGTAGGCTTTTACCACCGTGGCCAGGTTGAAAAACCTTAGTTTAAAAATGCAACGCAAACTGAGTGAGTTATATATTATGCTTTTATTTATGTTTCATTGAATACCACTGTGATTGAATATTTTCTCTAAAATGTGATGAATGGCTTGTAATAAACTTTCCTAAACCATTTTTCTTCCTTAGCTAGAAAATTAACTTAGTTCATTTTCTTTTCTTGACAGACGATCCTCAGGATCTTTTCAGAGAAATTCTAAATGTATTCATAAACAGGGACATGATCTAAATCCTCATCCTTATTTTTAGGCTCATTTCTTCCTCTTTTATGTTAAGAAATGGGTATGACTCATTATTTCAATAATAACCTCCCTACTTGCCGTATCACCGTTCTGTGTAATTAGCCTCGCCTCATCACCTTGTGTTTTGATGCTGGTACCAACGCCTCCAGCTGTCAAGCATCACTTTGTTTAAAATTTTATTTTAAAGAGAATAAAACAAAAGAGGGCAGAACAAAACATATCAGAACAGAACAACATAAGCAACACAGCACTTTACAATAAGACAACCCAACATTAACAGTACTATCAAAATATCTCTTTCTCTGCTATAGTTGAGCATAGTTTCAAATACAATAATATCAAACATAACAAAATAGTATAAAACCATTCAAAAGAATGAAAGAATTACAGGACATTCTGAACTGAATAACAGAAAATGATCAATGGCTACTATAATATCTCATTTTCAATAAAAAATTTTGTTTATACTATCACATGTATTAAAATCCCAATAAGACACAACATGAAAGAAACGATGGTATTAGCAGAGTAGAAGCATGGTAGGACTTGTAAGCAAGATGATATTAAATCAGCAATGGATGCCATGATGTTTTGTTTTCTTCAAAACAGCTGCTCATACCATCGCGCATAATAAAGTCAAACAAAACAGATTAAAACCGTTCCAACTGATGAATGAAAACATTGAAAGGCTTCAAAGCAATGAAATGGGAAATCATGAGCTCACGCATCACTATTATAAGGAAATAGACCCAGCCTCTGGAGAAGACAGACTCTAAAAAGTACAAGACTTAAAGACAAGAGCCCAAAAGACTGTATAACCCAGAGACTTTGAGAACTACGAGGAATTATGAATGTGCTATCCAGGGAAAGATAATGACCAAAATGAGAGAAAGAAAAGAACTGGATGTCTAATTAATTTAACAATAGATTAATTATAAGTGAATAAATATATTTTATAATATTATTAATATTATCATTAGTGTGGTTTGGTTTGCTTTGCTTTGCTTTGCTTTGCTTTTGTCTTCTTGACTTTTTGAGACAGGGTCTCACTATGCGGTTCAGGCTGGTCTCAAGCATGATTCTCCTGTCTCAACCTCCTGAGTGCTAGCATTATAGACATGTGTCACCACATCCAGCTTACTGTGGTACTTATAATTCTATGATACAACCTTCTCCAATTTTAAAATACAGTAACACTTAGTTTTGTTTCATCTTTGGACATGTATTCCATTCAATTACTGAAAATGTAATAAATTATATGCAGTGGCTCCGTTGTTAATTTCTAAAGTTCTTAGAGTCACTGTTGGAGTTTAAGGCTTTTAGTTTTTTCAGAAAGAAATTTAAGGGCAATTTTTACAGTATATATGAGAATTAGCAATAATTTTAAGTTTGGAAATACTACCTCATAATCCAGCTTAGATGTACTGCCCCTTTATTTCACAATATGTCTTACATTTACATTACCATATCATGAAAATGATTAGCTATATTATACTATTTTGTGGCTTGAGCAAACCCTATTCATAAACAGGAAATGTCCCCTTGAGTCACATCAACAAATACACCTATAAAATATAGCACATATATAATAATTCAGTGATTTCTAACTCTGGAAATTATATTATGGTCATCCTGCAGGCAAAGTAATGATTGCAAATCCAAGGAATAAACAATGCAAAAATGCATATTTTGACAGCCAAAAGCAATGCCTGCTTGCATAATTCATAAGATGAATTCATACCTTAGATGATTAGCATGACTCTTAAATAGCAAAATTCCAAGAGTAAAGAAGGAAAAGATGTCACATTACTATGGCTTTCTAAAAACAGACATTGAAATGATTTTAATTTCTTTGCCTTAATTCCAAATTTACATGGCTAATATTATAATGTTGATTGTGGCATGCATGCCAATATGAAAGACAATACTTACCCTTTGCAGATCAAACAACTTTGGTATCATTCATAAATTAATAGGTTGGAACTTTGATTTATAGGGTAACTCTCTGTTTTTATGGCCAATGTTCTTGCATATGCACTACTGAAAATAGGTAAAGATGGATAAAGAAGCATAATCCTTTTTTTTTTTTTTTGGTACCAGGGATCAAACTCATGACCTTGCTCTTTTGAGCTGTATCTGTGGCCCTAATTCATTTTTTTTTCATGCCAGAATTTTTCTTTTTTTTCTGCATTTAAAGAAAAATGGACCACATAGTTTACTCTACTCTAAAATTATATTTTAGAAAATTTTGAGTTTATGGACTTGCTATGTTAGCCACCAACATATTACAGCACAGTAAAAGCCTTTAGCAACAAGAGACTATTCAAAATGTTTCTTACATCAGAGAATTAAAAATTATGGCTTCAAAGTTAATGTCCAAGAATAGTGATATACATATTTACAAAAATACTGTGCCCTTTAATAAATACTTCACCTTTTAAATGAAGATATAACTACAAATATAACTTACAAAATTTTCACTAAGTTGCATACTATTTTAGAATACTTTAAAATCGATGTATAAGATCATAAAACGAAAAAGATTAATTTTTAATCTGGGAAAAAGAGAATCCAATCTGTTACTAAAAATAAAATAATATATCATTCCTTGCTAAATATGGTTGTAAGTAATGTTTTTCCTTGGGTATTTGTTCTCTTTCATATGGTAGAATCCATTTTAAAGGCCTAGAAAAATTTAAATAATATTTTGTACAATTATGATATACTTAATGCATCTCTTTCAAGTTTAGTTATCTTTTATATAGAGATGTTTTATGGAAAATTACTTTTGAAATAAAAGGATTCTAAATCAATATGGACACTTTGCCCTTTATAAATATGACTAAACAAATACCAAAGAAGTGATGACAGATACATTACTCATGTCTTTCCCTTAAACTTAGATTGTCAGAACTCTGATCTAGATCATACCTACCAAATATGTGACTGAATTGTCAGCTAAATAGGTTCTTAGTCAATATTTAAATTTAAATTAATGCTTTTCTCAGTGGAAGTGGACTGATTTGATGGTATAAAACTCATTTTGGCTTGTCTACTTTCTCTTATTTTAATCCTTTGTTCCTGTACCTCCCTCCTTCCTCCCCCAATGATAACAGAGGAAATCTTTCTCAAATATAAATCTTTTCTTTATCGTATTTCTATACTTGTATTAATAAATGCAATATATCAGCAGATGACTCATTCAAATCTCATACCAATGCGACTGCATCATCATCATGATTGATAAAGCACCAGCCAATATGCCAAACCTTTGGATTTCCAGCATCTAAACTTACCCTTAACACACAGCCTTTTCTCTCCAGTGATATAGTGGTCTTTTATGTCTCTCTTAAACTGTGTCATAAATCTCTGCTCTGTTTTAAGGATTTTTACTTTGAATTCCAAAGTGTCTTTTTTATTTGATTTGTTTACTCTAAAATGTAATAATGTAAAAGAAAAATAAAACACTCAAAATGTCATAGTTGTGGGTTTTTTGCAGTCTTTGTTATCTGTAGTATTTCAGGAAACTTTACTACAAGCTACTTTAGCTACTTCTGTATTAGGCTATTTTACCATGCAGATCTCCTGAGTTTATGAACTGCCTTCTGCTCCCTATGTATTTTGACTGATTGTGCTTATGTCGGCATTAATTCCTAAAGAATAGGTTAGTAATTTTGAAAGAAGACATTATATTCACACAACCTATACCAAAACATACAAAAACAATTCAAGAACAATAAATGCCTTGCTGTTTTTTCAAGCAAATAGCTCATTCTGCTAACTCTTTCACTTGATTAGATATACCTGAAAAACAGCATAGATATATAAAAATTTTTGACTGCTAAAATTATATTCATATTATATGAATGTTAAGAAAAAGATTACCTCTAAGATTGTCTTTTAAATTAACAAAACCTGTTTTATGTGCTACCTTGAGATTATTTTTCAGATGTTTAAAAACAAAAAAGATTAGAGGTATGTTATTTAAGAGGAGAAACTGAGTCATCAAGGAATTTGTGATAGTTAGTGACCATATACCCAGAGACGCAAATCTTTTTGCTGTATGGTAGGGAAGTTTCTAAAATGCAAGAACTATGGCTTTGATTTTCTTTCATGGCACCTTTTAAGGCAATCACTTGTGTTTGTTACTCTCTTGTTGCTGGAACAAAAAAACCAGACACATGAAACTTAAAGGGAGGAGGAGGATTTTTTGTTTTCAGGTTATTTTGATTAATTGGTTTTTGGTTTTTGTTTTTGTGTTGTGCTTTGTTTTCTCTCGTCTTGTGCTTCACTTTGCTCTTGTTTCAGTGCTGGCTGGCTACAAAGTAGGCTGGTATGAATAGAGGGCCTGGCCTGCCAGAGGAAATCCGGGCATGGCGGACCAGAAGCAGAGCAGAGTGGACAGAGGAGCAGGGGAGGACGATTAACCCTCTCAGGCCGTGGCTCCATTGAGCCAATTTCTCCCAGGAGCCCCTCCCTCCTAACAACACATTGTGCCATAAATTCATCAGTAGACTCCTCCACCAATGAGTACAGCGCCCACATGATCTAATCACCTCCCCCAGGCCTCACCTATGATCATGTGAGACTTTCCAGGAACATCTCGATATAAACCAAAACACCACTTTCAGAAATCACTGAAATGAAAACAAGAGTGTGTCTGCAAATAAATATAAGTGCTTGAATTCTTTTAATACACTTTTGAATTTAGTTTAAAATTGTTTTCATTTAATACTATTCTGTTCTTTATAATTAGCCAATCATGTGCATTTAAAAAGTAAATATTGAACTGAATTCCATTGTATAAAGTAAAGAAATCTGTTACCGTAAGTTTAGTTAAAGAAGAAGATCTTGCAGTCATAAATATATATTTTTATGAGTTAATTTATTTTTCATTATTGCCAGTCCCACTTCCTTAAACTTAAGGGAATCCATTTTTCCTCCAAAATAATTACAGTAGAAACTTGAAAATGCAGCTTACTCCTATTTCAAATGAAAGGCAAAAATAAAAAATCCAAAATCACTTGCATTCCCTCCTTCCTCAGAAACTTACAATTTGAGACAGATATTCAAATATCAACTTTTCTATTCCATACTTGTAGTAGTTCACAGTTGAGAACCCAAGTTGTTAGTGTCTCTTCTATCTTTTCTCTGGTCGCTAAGAAAATTTGATGACCAAATTAGATCAGTTTAGGGTCCTGATGCACAAAATACTGAACCAAGAATGCACTGGAACTGCAGAAACATGTCACAAAAGTAAATAAGCCTTGACTTCTTATCTTACTTTTCTCCTAATCTTACTTTTCTCTCTACTTCTTCAGGAAAATCTCAAATCCGTATCTTTATGACTAACGTATCTATTCTATTTAATTAAAATCTTCAATTACCTGTACCTAAATCTCAAAAATCATTTCTTGTTTCTTATTTTGGCAGTCTTACCATAATTAACCTTCAAATTCTTAGGCTTGTAGGCTCTGCCTCTCAACGCAAGCTTGACCACAGACTTTCTTTGCTTTCAGAGTAATCCGATCTTTCTGAGTCTGGCTTCTTCATGTCTCCGATATTAAAAAATTCACTACTTCCTTGGCCACCAGTCTAATTCAAGAGTGAATCCTTCTGTGTCTGATCAGCATTCCAGCTTCCAAGCCACTCTTCACTCTCTCTACTGTCTCGACTATCAGTTCGTGTCGATATGACTGACCTTGTCCATCAGTCTCAAAACCAGCACATGGTCTTCTCTCATGAAATTCTGCAGAAGTTGATTAAGCCAGTTTCTTACGTTTTCCAATGCGGTGTACTTACTCTCATTTCTCCCAAATTGGTCATGTAAGTGACCTAGGGTATTTTTCCCATCCTTTCTCCTTCATATCCGGCTTTTTATGAATTTCAATGCCAACTCATCTCCTTACATACATTGCCATGATGATTTCACATTAATTCATATTATATTTACTCATTATTCTAGAATTTAGGATATGCCACCATGCATTTGCTGCTCATAAAATGTACTCCATTTATTTCGCAAACTTTTTTTTCATTAGCACAAAAGTACATTTAACTCGTAAACCTAGATAACATCTTGGATGTAAATGTGTAAGAAAATAATCAGAGGATGCAGGAATGGGCACTATGGAATTCAAACATGTAGAAGTAAACAGAAAAAGAAACCAAAGAGAAGAAAAGGAGCTGCCATTGAGTTGAGGAAAACCAGGAGAGTACTGCTGTGAAGGTTAAAGCAGGATAGTATTTCACAAGGAGGGAGTAGCTGAAACTGGTAAAGATTGCTGGAAGTTTAAATAGTGTAAATCAGAGCACACGCTATTGAAGTAGGTTACTGGATATCACTGTGATTTTGATAAGGACCATTTCAATGGAATGACAGGGTGAAAACCACTGTCACAGGTTGATTGATGGGAGGTATAGGCACATAAATAGCTAATGTGTACTGCTCTTTTAAAAGTTTAACTTGGGAGGGGCACAGAGAAATGAGACTGAAGGTGAAGAAAAATGATGCAGTTTTATTTATGCTGGGAGGTTCAAGACTGTTTACCTGCTAATGGGAATGATCTAATAGGAAAACGGAAGAGAAGAAAACTGAAGGAACAAGACTCATAAGAACTTCAGGAAACAAGAATGAAATACAGAAAAGTAAGTAGCAATTTACATTTGACACTAGGAAAGGGATTTGCCAAAAGAAAGAATTTAGGAGAAGGGAGAATATATGAAGTGACCTATTTTGAGTTAGGAAAAGTAAGCATACTAAATAATATAATAAGCATAACAATGTACCATATAATACAAATAATAATAATAAGGGCATTATTGAATGTCAATTTGATCTTTGAGTTTTAAAATGAAATTAGCCACCTCATTTATGTTACTTTTAACATACAACTTTTAACCAACTCAGTCATGTGTTGCTCTTGGGAAGACATAGAGAAAAGAAGGCAGATGATGGTAGACATTTTTCACAATTAACATTCTGCCAGAGAAGCTCAGTCATAGAAGAGAAGTCAAGGAAGCAGAAGATACTGGTGAAACTGTATTAGTGTAATAACTCTCAGACAAAAAGCTGGAACAGGGTAAGAGTTTTGGGGAACTCATAAGGCAGAACAATTGCAATGATGAGAATGATGAGCCAGTGACCTAAGAAGTGGATATGTGAATTACACATACCAGGGATTAAGGGACTGCTTATGAAAATGCGTAGGATGTGAATATGGAAAAACATCGCTGAGGCCTATGAAGCAAAAGAAACATAGAGAAGATGAGGCCAAGGAACTGGTACTCTAAAGATTTGGTTTGTTTCTCTCTGTGGGTTTTAAGTCACTGAGGTTGACTTCTGGAATATTTGGTGCAAATTTCTAGAGCAGGATTTCTGGGAAAGTTGAAGAGGGAGAAGTTAGAGATAAAATAGTTGATGGACAATGAATTATTACCAGATAACAGTAGTGAAGGAAGTGGTATAGACTCAGGATAGACTTCTCAAGTTAAAACACTCTGGAAATCCCAAGAAAAGCAGAAAGAACACCAACTTCAATTTTTTTACCTTAACCTACATGTAGAATGATAGGAAAAACAGTCTTCATTTAAGATGATGTTAGGGAAAATGGCACCTTCTGAAGGAAAACAAATCTCACTTAAAATGAAAGGAGAAAGGGAGTACCCTTAGAAGCAGAAGGATTTATAAGGAATCTTGATGTTCACCAAGTAAGAATTTCAGAGTCTATTGAGATAATAAATTGTCGCAAACAAAGAAATCCAAGTGTGATTAGAACATCACAAAGCAGTAGGGCATGAGACCTTGACTAATGAGGATGGAAGGAGACATAAATGGTCACTGAAGCAAGCTTTAATATTGAAATTAGTCCTCCTACTTTCCACACAGGAAAGACCATAGCCTTTGCTGCTACCATTAAGAGAAAACTGTCTGACTTTAAAGGGCTTTCTTTCACAATGTTAACTGTGCCATGAAACATAACCTAATCATAGGAGAGACAATTCATTGTATTACATTAACATTTCTAAAACTTTGCAGGATGTCTTGGGGACATTCTTCCGACCGCTCTTGATAAGCAGCGGGAAAGAGCAACATGAAGCACAACCTTGACACTGAGATGGTGAATTGTCCTTGTATTGGTCAGATTTTCTGTTGCTAAGACAAGATACCAGTCAGCTTCAATTTAAAGAAAGAGATGCTTATTTTTGGCTCATGGGTTTAGAAGTTACAGTCCATGGTGAGGAATCATCATGAGAGAAATGCAGGGCATAGGAAAAGCTGCTCGTTTCCTGGCATCCTGGAAGCAGTGAACAGAACAGCCTGAGAGAAAAGTCAGGGGCCATATAATCCTCCGAGATTGCACCCCTATATCCCAACCAAACACACCCAGAAGTGAGCTTTACTACTCTTCCAAGCATTTCTCAAGCCAATCACGATTAGGCATCAGTTTTTTAGAAAGTATTTAGAAGGCGTCTCATTATCTATGAAAAGACCTGAATCCCTTTAACATGAAACATGAGACTTTTCCTGACAGACTACTAGCTATTTGTCATGTTTCTGCTCCAAATTCCCCTCTCAGTAGACCTACATAGCACCTGATCCAGAAACTTTCATTTCCCCAAATAAATCATGTTCTGGGAGACCATGTTCTCCCAGGCCACTTAGCAAATGAACATGTTTTACATGAATACATTGAATACCTTAGAACCAAACTCTGAGTAATTTTTACTTTTATGTGAATGCATTCCTAAAGGACCCATTTTTCTTTTCTAATTATATGAATAAATTTTAGCTGGGGCTTTATAAAGTATTTTGAAAGGACTAATTACATCAAATACTGTGCCTTTACATGGCTCAGTACTTCCTGCATGGTACTTGCTAATAAAATGAATATTGTGGTATATTAGACAAAAATTGTGATGAAGTAAAATAGTATTTGGAGCTGCAGCAAAATGATCTTGAATCTCAGCTTTTACCACTAAATGTGGTAATTATACATCAGCCATACAACTCTGATTCAGTTACCTTATATATAAATAATAGGAAATAACCACTTTACAAACAGCCTAGTAACATAGAATAATATCTTAAAGATTCTGGACTACTATAGTTTCTTAAAGTTTTAGACACTTAATAAGTACATGAATGGAGAAAATGATGACATTAATTTCACAACCAAAACCTCAGCTTCTGTTTATACAAAAAAAGGCATGGAAATAAAGACCAGTAATGCCTCTACAGTTTTTATTATCTACATCCCATATCATTTGACATTGTACTTCTTGCTACAGATTACATGAAATTTTCTAAGAACCAATATAGGTCCATAGAACCCTAAAGTGTAAAGAGCGTGATAACCCTCAATCTCATAGAAATGAAGTACATGACTTTAAGCACATTGCCATGTTATATCAATGGTGGAGGAATCTTTGTATGACTATATAAGTGAAAAAACAAAGTAGTCTAAAACACCTATTAGGTAAAAAGAGTGGGAATTTGCAAGTAAGCTAACAGATTTATTTTGGGAAGCAAGGATAAAAAAATCAATATTAACAATTTCAAGAAGAAAAAATAGCAGCATTTTGGTGTGGGATATTGTTAGTTCATAGTATCTCACTATGAGAAAAAGTGTGTTGTAGCTTTTAGCTTAATGGTAGGCATCTATAAAAGACAGTGGCGTCTTTACATCTTTCAAATTTATAAGAACATTCTTCAAAAGTGAAGCTGGGTGAGGGTGTCACGAAGTTGATATCTTCCAGAGTAAAACTTGAGACTTTAACAAGATAATAAATTTGCATGAGACCATAAATAGAATGTGCCATTTAAAGAGATACCAGGGTTCAACATGGTAAAACGTTATCTTCAGGGAAATGGATGCTGGTGCTGAAAATGTGTAAGGCATAAAGAGATAGAAGCCATTCTATTCATTATGAACAAGGAGTTCAGGAAACAAAAAAGATAGTGGCATTCAAGTCTGAAAGTGTATTGGCTCTTGCATTTATTTCATTGAATGTTTTAGTTAATTGATGGACAGATATATTTGGAGAGGCTGCATAGAAGATAAATAGGCTCTGTAGATCAGAAGCACTTGGGTAAAATACATAACCTTTTGTGACCTTGATTTCCACATGTATAAAATAAAAATAGAAACAGTGCCTATTTCATAAGGTTGTGGGAAGATCAAAGGAAACACACAGGAGGGTCCCTTTGTCCACCAGTATTATCTATTCTTCTATTTCTATTATCTTCCATGTATTTATGATATTGTTTACAAGTAAAATGAAATTTTAGAGGCTTTTTAACAGTTTTTATGTTTATTTCAGAAACACCAACTCATATAGGCTTTTCGAAAGAGTGAATGAGTACCAGAGAGCTGAATCCTATGCCTACAATCACAAAGGTGTAAGCTGAGAGCCAGGGCTCCTGTGAGTACAATTTATATCTAGATAGTGAGAAAAATTAGAGGGCAAACTGCAGGAAGAGCTGGAGGAAAATGATCATGAACTGCAACCTGTCAGATGAATACATGAAAGAGAAGATTATATAATCAGGTAAGAGGCTAAACATAAAGACTATTCTTTAAAAAATAGTTCTATACCTAAAAATGGTAATGAAATACTTATTGAAGGGAAAAAATAAAAAGACTATTCAGAATTTCACTTCATCTTTAACTTTTATTTTTTCTCTAAATGTGATCTAATTGAATTCATTATGAAGGACTCGGATAAGTATTTAAATACTATTTCTTACTTTTCAAAAGATTTATTCAGTGCAAAATTACGGCAATCTTTCTAAATTCCTCCTGCTAACATCAATACTAAAATAAAAACAAAAGCAGAAACAAAGCACTACACAGAATTTTAGATATAAAAGAGATTTAAGTTAGGCCACATAAAAAGTTTCTGTGTGACCCAAATGAATTTATTTTAGGTCATAGATGTGTGGAAAACACACATTCTTTTCATTATATGCATCCCCATTTTACTCTTTTACTATTCTTATTGCACTGTTCTACTGAACTTCAATCAGATTTGCTATCGCTTTTCTTGGGAATAGTAATAGTCCTTTAAGATAGATCACTTATTGCTAGAGTCACTGATCAAATGTTTCCCTGGGCCTGGTTAATAACAAATCAAACCAAGAATCTTCTATATATAATAGTCCCGGTGTCAGCATAACGTAGCAAGATGTCACATGAAGAGCCGATTCTTCTAAATATCTGTTGCAATAACATATTGATTCTTTTTAAAAGTAAGTTGATAAAAAAGTGAATTGTGCATGATTATTCAGTCTGTACTGAAAAATCACATAAAATAGCCTTCAATAGGTCAAAACATTTTAATTTACACTATTTGAGCCTTGTAATAATTCTGAATGATACAATTGACTTGCAGACCTAAGAAGCCAATTTTTTGACGAGCAAAGCAAATTATTGAAGACATTTTTATCCTCTCTGTACTTCGATATTGATTCATTTCTATATAACAAAGGAAAAAAGAAAATTGTAATTATAGCAGCACTGTTCATTCTATTATGAGTAGAAGACTACCAACATTTCTATTATTAACCCCTATTGTCACTGGTTTATGATCTCAGCAGTAAACTTGGCATAGATGATACCTCCTTGGGAGTACATTTTTTTCACCATGTTTCTTAAGCCATTTGTCTATTTATGAATTATACAATTGCCAGAAATGATGTGCACTCAATAGGCTTTTGATTTCCAATCACTCCAAATAAAGGTTTATGTTTTGAAATGAAAGCACTGGCTTCAAAATATTCTAAACTCTTTTTGGCATTTTTGGTTTGTCCTTTTTATTTTCTTAATTCCCCAATATGTCTATTAAGTCTAAATTTTAATATAAATTAATAAAAACCTGGTCTCAAGCAATTGGCTCACTTCACCCATGTTAACAATTGGCACAGATTGCTGGGTGGAAAAGTCAGCTGCGATGATTGGTATCAATTGCCAGCTGACTGAAATAACGCTCTTAGCTTTGTAACAATTCAGTTCACCATCAGGTGCTGGCAAAGACCTAGGGTATTTAACATGCATTTTGAAACTCCTGATTCATAAAAGGACCAACTAACAGAGAATTGCTTCTTAGATGAAAGCTTTACATAAAAGGAATTACGGACTTTTTCACAAATATATAAAGATTTGTATATGACATATTCAAATGTATATGTGTGTATCATCTAGTCAAAAGAAGATAAAATCGCCCATTTACCTACAGCAAGCTTAAGACAGATGTATTTGAGACTTAAATACCCTGGAGGTCCCTCCTTTTCAGACTGTTCTTGTTTCCTCCAAGTGGAAACTCATGTCTGAATTCTAAAGAGCCAGACCCACAGTTTTCTTATAACTATTCACCATGGGTAACATATTATTCTAGTTCCGGTATTGGGCATTTAAATAACTGGAATGATGCTAAGTTTATTTCTTACTCATTTAAAAATTTCATTCAGTTAAATGTTTTGAGAAATCACTCAAATTATTACAAGGAGTTGAAGCTCATTTTCAATGCTGTACTCTGTATCATTTTTTAAACTACTAAAATTATTTATTCATTCTACTGTTAATGAACTTTCAGTTGTTTCTGTGTTTTGCTATGTACATCTCTTTCACTAGCATATTCCCAGAACTCAATTAGCTCATTAGCAAAATTATTTAAACAATTATACAAATATAAAGTTGTAATATCATTCCAGCATGAGCCATTTGGACTTAATTTATATGTTTGTGTTAGCCGAATTAGCTTCTGTATCTTAAAGCCTAGGAGACGGATAATAAAAACTGAGACATCAGTTTTGTTATTATAAGGATAGAAACTGAGATATTGATTTTCTTATAATTTTTTTTAAAAAATCAAGAGTAACTTCTCCAGTACATGTTATGCTTAGCCATAACCCTTTTCTCCTTTCAGAGTGCTGTCTATCTGTCCATGGAGGCATTCCCTTTATGTTATCCTGGCAAAAGCAGTTGTTTCCCTTATACCTACAAATCATCCCTAGGTATAAAATTACTGTGGAAATTTTTATTTTCAGCCAGTCTCCATTTAGTTTTGTGATGATTTTTAACCTTCCTCTTCCTTTAACCCTAGGTCAGAGCTGCCCCTCTTACCTGAATGATGCTTCCATCTCAGTCTTTCTGTGGTCTGGTCTGTGATTCAGTCTCCATCTCCCATTCCAGCCCTAATCTGGGTTTCTCTTCTACTTTCTATATTTTGTTGATGGTATTCCCTTTTATATAGTGCTGTTCTTTAATATTTCTACCTTTCAAGAAATTACTTGTACAATTATTGTCTTACTTGTAAAATGTTATATGTATTGTGTTCATCAGTAGAAATAGGGTTAGCAATAGCTTAGTCTCCTATAGTAGTGTCCAATAATTATCTCTGTCACTCTATTTGCCATATTATTAGATAATATTATCTAATAATATTATCTAGAAGTCATTATCTCTGACTTCTCAGGATTCCTCTGTGTTTTCCTTCTTCTTGGTCTTCTTCCTTGCATAATACCCCTACATTTTAGAATGTTCATGATGCCACTAAGATAGATTCTCAGCATGTTACTGATTGATTTACTCATTCTCATTCATTCATTCACTCTTTAACACATACTCTTCACATACCTAACATGGGCCATACATTGTGCTAAATGCAGAATAGAGAGAACAAAGGAAGCAGTCATAATGTTCCTATGTCACAATAGAAGTAAAAATAATCACAAAAATATTATCTAATAATATGGCAAATAGAGTGACAGAGATAATTATTGGACACTACTATAGGAGACTATAAAATTGATATACATTTAATTGGACCTGGAAAATGGCAGAAATAAGTGGGGAGGTCACAGAAGGCTGTTTGGAGATAAATATTAAAGAAAGAAGAGACAACACTAGGTGAAGCGGCAAGGACACCTACGGCAGCAAGCAGTAAACGGTGAACACTGCAACATATTAGCTCTTAGTATGAGTGCAGCAAGGGCAAAAAATGGCAACAAAACATTACTCTTGATTTGTGGCAGATGCTGAAAGTAAGCGTCAGAAAGTTGCACTCAGGACAGAAAGGTAGATGAAGTAATGAGGCTGGCAAGGGGCAATGGCAGCATTATGGGGGTCGGTGTGCCATGGGGAGATGCTGAGGCTCTTTATCTAAGGTAAGGAGAAACACTAAAGATCATATATGGGAAAAATTGAGGTGGGGGAAGCCTAGCTATTGCATTAGATTCTTTAAACATCAACAAAGACAGATCTGATGAAGTAAGAACTTTTTTTTGTGCAGTCTAAGAATTGAGGCAGTATGTATGACCAAGGGTGGAGAAAATGGGATGGAAGGATTCTACAACTTTCCATCCTTTTCCCTGTTTGGTATTCTTCATAGCACCTTTTTCTACCTAGCACCTGGAATATCTCTTTGTTTTATCTGCTTCTACTACAATGTAAGTTCCATGAGAATAGAAATATTACCTATTTACGTCACTATTACAAGCCCATCAGGTCGAGTAGCACCTGACACAAGCAGGGCATACTAAATATTTGTGGGCCATGTGAGTCATGTAACAGTTAGGAACTAGGAACAATGGAGAAACATGATCGTGTTTGTAACTTCCTGAGGGTTCTCAGATGGACAGTGATGCCACCAACTGAGAGATCATAACAGATAAAAACACTTAGGAAGGAAGATGTAAACCAAGTCTTTAATGTTCTGTGAACATTTTTGTATGATTAACTTTCTAAAATGATTGCTATCATAAGAAGTATTTGATTGTGGCTTAAATGTTTTACTCCAAAGAAGCCGGTTATTATTTTTCTGCTTTTGTTTTTGAACACATAAGAAAGACTACATAATCAATTATTCTGATGCCTTCTGATCATTCCTATTGACAGGATGGATTCTCTGTATGAAGTCATTTGTTTATTCATTTATTCTCTTACTCATTTATCAGTGAGGGTACTTCCTATGAACGTGGATTGCACTGTATAGAAAGGACAGCATTCTATCTCAGTCTTCCTCGTGGAACTGTATGACCCTATACACCAATGTTAAGTGTCAGCATTAACCTCCTTGAGTGATTTTTCTGGTCCTAAAGATTGTTAGAATTTTTGATTGATGAACATCTACTTGCTGACTCCATGGAGAGAGAAAATTTTCTGAAGGAAAACTGTTAATAAAACATCAAAAAGTAAAAATTGAAAAAGCATTTAAGCAATCATTTTAGCACCTTTTCTCCAATACAGTATTTTGAAATCCAACTTGAGAGCTATGATGAGTGACAAGGGCTTTAATTCACTTTCATATGATTCTCAAAGCCAAGAAATTGCAACAGTTCAGCTTTTCCAGAATTTGGATAAAATTGATGTGTTCAAGAGCAAAAATGAGGAAAACATACCTAATGGTATGTTACTAACAGAAAAACCAATCTTCACCTAAAAATAGTCAAGATGACTCAATAGAGCCTAAGAATGTTTCACTTAGCAGGATCCTGTCTCAAAATAAATAATAAATGAGAGCTGGGGACATAGCTGAATGAGGAGTTTGGTTCAGTTATTCAAAAACAATAATCAGCTTCTTTGCAGTAAGACATTTAAGCCACAAACAAATATTATCTTAATGATAGCAATCATTTTAGAAACTAATCAGCCAAAAAGTTCACAGAATATTAAAGACTTGGTTTATATCTTCCTTCCTAAGTGTTTTTAATCTGTTATGATCTCTCAGTTGGCAGCATCACTGTCCATCCGAGAACCCCTCAAAAAGTTACAAATGTGGGTGACATAGATTCAGTCGATAGTACCATAAATAAATAAATACTCAAATTAAGTCTGAAGATGGAAGAGCTTGCACTGCAGGAGCATGGGTATGGGTATCAATGAATGTTTAAAAAAAGCATTGAATGTGACACAACAAATTTGCATTCTCTTTAGGAAGCAGAGAAAGAGCAAGATGCTCTGATAAAAAGATTTTAAAAATAGTGAATTCAGGACAATTTCAGCACACACCAGTGTGAGGGAACAAATTGAATATAGGGGAAAATAAGCATTCTAAAAAAGAAAGCGAACAATAAAACAAAAATTACAAGTAAGATTATAAAACTATGGAATTTTTAAGTGGTAATGATGACTGTCTTTAATAAATGGAGCTGTTTGGATAGCATTGAAGCTCCAAAGGCCAAAGCTCAGCAAAATCACTATTAGGAGGCTGCAGCAGGGAAGGATGTGAGCATGGGGAGATTTGGGGTACCTGTGCAAGTATTGCTCTCTGATGGAGAGAGGGTATCAAAAGAGGAAATATTTAAATATATGCATCCTTTAAATTTTAAACAAAGAAATATACTTAAATGACAACTAATACCATAGAATAAGTTACTCATTTTATACACGGCTAACTGCATATGCACATATGTGCATCCGTCTATGCACAGTTCATTGTATAAACAGGTTATGCATTCATGGATGTAACCAATTATGATGGCTCAACAATCTCTAGAAAATAAATTGTATTTATAGTGAAACTGTACAGATGTTTTTCCTTATCTTTATTCCTTAAGCAATAGAATATTGCAACTATTACATGATATTTATATTATACTAGGCATTGAAGGAGAAATACCTAGAGATGAGTTGAAGTATATAGGAGGATGTACACATGTTATTTGCAAATACTGTATCATTGTGTATGTGAGGGATTTGAGCAATCACAGATTATGGTAACCTCAAGGATCCTGGGCCACCTCATGGATACTGACAGACAAATGTACATGTACAGTATGGATACATATATAATGTGTAGGCATATTAGTGTGTGTATACATATATGTCAAAACATAAATATTGATATTACTATTTAATTTTTATGTATGGGCATTGATTAATGTGATAATTAAAATTTATAAACTCCAGCACATAAACTAAAATTCTCTAAGCAAAATGCAGCTTGACTTTTGTTTTTCTCTTTATAACTACCAAAAAAAGCTTATGGAGATTATTGTAACCTACAGTTTTTGTTTATTTTATATCTTTTACTACAATCATTCTTAACTGCTACATCAGCAAAACAGAGATTTCCCCTCAGATCAAGAAAAATATACATGGACTTCAATAAACATTTAATTTTAGGGTCAAACCTAATTATTCACATGTACTGTTTTTAACAAATGTTTTGTCACAAAATTATATTTCCTTTCTTCCTTTATAACCTGGAGAATATTAAGATCATTGAAATTTCCAGGGAGATCAAGAATTGATTTCTATGCCAGAAAAATTGCCAGTCACTAAACCAGCAACAAAATACAGTGATGTCTGAGACTCCAAATCAACTCTACAACCTTCTGACTTGGGCCACTAAGGCAATCCAATAACCCCATGGGCCATTCAACACTGCACACAAGTACAAAGTTAACCCTGAATCCATTCAAAGGACAAGCTGTGGACCCTGATCCTCTTGCTGGAAGTGTGACCTATATTTCAGTCTCTGATGACCCTGTAGAGCAGCTGCCAAGTATGACTGAAGATATGAAATGGGTTTCTCAAGGACACAGAAATAGATCAGCAATGAAGGGAACTGTGCCAGTGAGAAGTAGGAAGAGAACTAGTTGAACTACATATGCATGTGAGGGCCGTTATTACATATACTCTTGGGTGGGATGGAACATGGTGTATTCAAATGAGAAACATTCACCTAAAGGTGATCCTTGTCTCATGTAATTTTTTTATTAAGGCACTGAAGACTGCTGGGACAGGTAACATATTAAACCATTATCAATCATTAGCAACTTTTAAAAGCAACTTAGAATATTCATTTTCCAGGGCTTGTCCCACTGTAGGGAATGTTCATTAAGGAGAGTGAAGAGGAACTCAAGAAAAATAAAAAAGGAGAAAGCAACAGTATAAGCAGGATGATGCAGTATAAGCAGAGATTTTCAGTTTACTAAAAGGATAAAAGCACAACTCACAACAGTGTTTACACTAATAGATTTCTTATTTGTTGCATTCATGATACTATATACTTCGATATTTATATGATGGTTTTTCTAGACTCTAGGCTTTTCTAGATTCACTGTTTGCTTCAACTGTGCTCCTCAGGCTGCATATTACGTACCTCAGTAAGTAGAAGGGATCTACTGACAGTCATCGCCATCTTTTTTTTGTAGAAAAGAAGTATTTCAGAACCTTCATCCTCTCCTTCCACCCTTTTTTCTTCTTTCACTTCAGGATCCACTTCAGATTTTTACATGAGGATTAATTTGAAGAGTAAGATATTTGTAGTCAGTGACCCTGCAAAATGTTTCTTATATATCTCAAGTGGCAGGGGCTAGGACAGTGTTAAGAACCCCGTAGAGGCCTAAAAAAATACTTGGCTGACACATTATTTGACTGATGAGCTTATTTCAATCCTGCAAGTCTGCTAGAATAACTTTCCCAGAGTCAAAAGATGACAGTCTCATCCTGCCCTTTCACTGATAGTTTAGAAGACACAAGGCTATTCAAACTAAAATATATATATGCACTCAAAAATATGAATAGAATAGCTCTTTTACCTTTAGCTTACAACTTGCTATTTCATAGGCTTGACTTGAGGATTAAACAGCATAATATAAATAAAGGATGATTGAAAAAGGATAATCATCATATAAATATCAAAGTATATAGTACCATGAATGCAACAAATAAGAAATCTATTAGTGTAAACACTATTGTGAGTTGTGCTTTTATCCTTTTAGTAAACTGAAAATATCTTGGCTTAGCACATAAACTCAGTAGTATGAAGAGACCCAGAGCAATCTTGCTAAAAGAAAGGAAAGTTGCATACATTATGCAATTTTGGGTGGTTGTGTGTAAGGAAAACGGCATACTCTCTTCTCCAACATCTAATGGAGATTGTAGCTTGATAGGCATTTATTTGATTATTCCCCCCCCTTTCAAATAGGAAGGGGGATGAGGACACAAATGAAAGCTAGATGGCTTACAGGTCTTACGCTTCCAGTACATGTTTCTCTATCCAAACAACTCATGGAGTTTTCCATATGTGGTAATTAACTGGCATTAACATGGTTATGAAAACATGTGAGATGATAGTTAATAACTCCTTGTTCACCAAGAGAGTACTTCCCAGTGCCTTAGTATAAAGCAATAAAAAATGATCTCATTTGTCTCATAAAAGAATTTCTTAGAAAATACTGTGGGATGAGTTCATGTAATCATTAGGAAACCTGGAGAACTAGAAGTTAAAAGGGACAAGGAAGCTTCAGGCAGCTAGGAGTAGAACCAGACTGTGTTATGAATCTGGAACCATAATTACACAACTAAGCTGGGGCCACAGAAAAGACAGGGTACCCTATCATTCTCACTGGTTCCAGACCATGCTCATTGCTCCTGGGGGTACCTGCACTGCTGCCATTCTTTCCCAGAATTTACTACATCTGCATGAAGAATTGTGTCATCAGTTTTTATTTCAAAACCATAGGCAGGACCATCTTATTGGCTCAGTTCATGTCACATACTTGACCTTAGCTGCAAGGGAAGCTAAGAAAATGAGGATTGACCCTTTTAGCTTCTGTAGTAAAGAACTGAACAGATATTTATGGCACAAAATAACAAAGGCAAAGGCCACAGAAAAGCATGAAGTCAATGAAGGGCATCTAGAGGAAAAAGAGTTCTTTTCAAAACATAAATCTGATACACTTAATAGAAAATCTGTTATTTGAGATGAGTGGGATAAAATTCAATATGTGGAGGGAAGGATGGGGCATCTCAGTGCTGAAAAGAGTTGGGTAGAAGCATGGAAAAAGTTCACAGATGAAAAAACATGCGTTTAGTTTTGTGCTTCAGTTCTACGCTACTATCTTCTGTTATTTATCTCTATCACTTCTGAGAAATATGGGAAATGTATCCTTAGAAAATGAATCCTGAAATGTCCAGAGTCTTTTGGTGCCAATCTATTTCAAGCACTATTTATCAAATTTCTTAGACATTGCTTATTCTGACATTGAAAAAGAGAGTCACTTTAGTTAATGTGTCTGGATGTCTCCTCTTGGGCCTATTCATTCAAAGATGAAATACGGCACCTCTCACTTACAGATATCCTACTGTAAATCATTTTGCATGATAATTCATTTGGCTACATATCACATCACTTGGCATTGTTATTAACCATTTCCCTTTTAACTTCTCTGGCTCCTTGATTAGATTGAGAATTCTTTAAGGGCAAGGCTACAAGTCATACAGATTTTTAAATTTCCCAGTCTTATAATGTCCTCCTCAACATCATCAATCCAATTCCTGAGAAATTTTACACCAGTGCCAGTGAATGTCTCCCTACATTATGATGTGGATTTGGAATTATCTACCAGGTCGTGTTTGTCTTGTATTCTCATAGGATCAAGGAAAAAGCTATGAGATCATGGTAAATTTATTTAGTTTACTGTGCCTCAGTTTTATCATCTACAATATGGATAAAATAGTAACATCTACCACAAAGAGTAATTGTGGACATCAGTTAACATAGTTTCAGATTAATTTAATGTTTTGTATAAAAGAAATACATGATAAATGTTTATTCTCATTCTTATTCACAACATAGTATGTAGCAAAATGACTGTGACCATCAGGTATTTTCCCTTCTGTTATTACAATCATAGGGTAGCCTCAAAGAAAGAGACTTCCAGCTGAACAGGAGATATAACTGGAGCCAGGCTTCTGAGCCAGATTCTGGAAGTCTCTTAGAGCTTCTTTACCAGAAAGAGGTCAGACTTCAACAGGCACAAGGGACTTTCCTCATTGTTGAGGACTCCAGGCATTGAAGGTGTTACAGAAGACCCATAAGTAAGACTGGTAGAAACAAACTACGGAGAATTGTTGCTCTACATGTTAGCGACTTCTTCACAGAAATCTGTAGCACTGCAGCTAGAATGAAAATCTGTGGAATTCACACCTGTGTTGCCAGCATCCAAGGGGCCCAGTAACAGAAATGATGGAAGGAACAGCATTTGAGTCCTGGGAACACCGTGTTTACAACCACATAGGAAATGATACCTCCCTCCCTCCTAATCTACCTAGACTAGTGGTGAAAGGATGAGGGTCATTATCTTCTACATCAGTATAGGATCGCTGATTCTTCCTATACTGATTGTAGGACTCGACCAGTACCCTTGTACTGGAAACTCTGCTTGTAGAAACATAGCTGAAAAATCTCTCTCCCACCGGGGCTATACTGACATCTATGCCCTCAGCAAAGTTTAGTCAAATAAATGTGCTGCCATAAAGAACAGTGTTTGCTCACCGAAATACAAAATGTTCATTTCATAGTTCCATATGAATAAGCAGGTGAGGCATATGCAGGACTTCAGATTTGCCTGCAGGTATTGCTGGTCTTGCATTTCTATCTTCTATCTCTCCTGCTGTATCATGTTTCACACTTGAAATGTTTTACCCTTCTAAAATGTTAATTCTTAATAGTTCCAGGTTAATATCTATTGGAGGCAGGTGCGACAAAGGTGTTACATTCTCTAAAAGGCTAATTAACTCTTAAAACTTACAAGAAATCTCTGTTGGTAGAAATTTTGCACCAAGCTGAACACTTGATAAGGGTGGTGAGAGAGATCACTGTGGACTCTCTCTGCATAACTTGAGGGCTTGAACTTTGTGATTCATTGCATCCATGAAATTTTTTCATCTCCAGATCATCTATAAACTGAAATATTTGGAATAAGGAAATGTATTATCTCATGTGAACAGTAACCCAGAGGTTGGGTTGATGTTTGAACCCAATTTGAGGTTAAATAGGCCTTCCAGAGCAGGTTACTCATATCCCTCTTCTCTGCTATTTTTGATTTTTATCTCTCTTCTGAGGCAAATAGCAAAAGCAGTAACAGAATTGTCATGTCATACAGTGATGACGTCTCAAGGACAAAGAAAAATATCTTGTACCTCTCATACCTAATTCAAGGAAACTTCTCACACATTGCTTTGCAAAGTATTTCTTTATTTCATTTATCAAAATGTGGCCACATTCTGATCTCTCAGTTGGTGTGATAAAAGAAAAGTAAGCTAATCCTAAGCCAATAAACCTGCTTCTGCATCAGAGGTGAGGTCAGATTTCCTTGAGATACGTGGTATGGAGGAAAATAATAAGAAATTGGAAGTAATTACAATTTTCATTAGGAAGTAAAGAGTGCCATAGATAGCCAAGAGTATTTTCTAGTTGCTTTATAAAATCTTATTTATGAAACCCAATATTATATTTTAAATGATATAAAATATTAATATTTTAAAATAATATAAGTGCTTGGAAAAAAATCTTACCTAGGGTCTTTATTTTCTGTAATAAAATGTCTTTTAAAATAGTATAGGGAGGAAGACGGTTGGGAGTGATATGAGTGGTCCAGGTAGAAGAACAAGAATAAGGAACCAGATGTGCACAAGGCCAGTGCATCCTGCCTGCTCAGACCTAGAATAGAGTCACTGCTATCTTTCACTTGAAACCTGATCTCTGCTGCGCATGTCCTGTGGAATTCTGTGAGGATTTAATCTGGTAAGATTCATGATATTGTCAAAGTGGAAAATTTCCATGGGCTTTAGGTAGTATAAAATTTCATTGACTGGAGGGCAAGGCACTGCAGTTCTGAAAGTTTGTGTTTTACTTTCTGGAAATAGGTTTTCACTGAGTAATTCTAACCATTTAAAATTTTTAACAATGCACCATACATAAACTAAGTTAAATTTTTTCCCCTTCAGCAAGTCATGTTTTTCATCTAGACAAAATAAGCACTATAAGCAGGTGTCTAAAAGAAAAAGGAAATCGAAATGAATTACATTCTTAAACAGCCTTAATCCTATTTGGTCAGGAGCAAAGCTTCCTAAAATCTAGTGTTGGCTCCCAGCATCTGTCATCAAATACTTCAGAGTATTCCACCATGCCAGATTTATCATAAAAGCAAAATCCAAGAAAGATTTGTAGAGATGGTCTCTGGGATTTAAAAAAGCACTGGTGTTAGTGATTTTTTTCTCCAGTCAATGTTTTCTTGGAAACTGAAGAAAAGTGACAAGCCAGAGAAATGCAGAAGGGAAGGATTCAGTAGATTCACTGAAATAAGGTTTAAAAGTTAAGAAGATATCCTCTTCAATCTCTTTGTTCAGAGCACTGTAATTTCCAATATATAGATTTTTCCATCCTTTGTTACAATGATTCCTAAATGTTTTCACACATCAAAAGAAATCACCAACAGAATGGAAAGACAACCCATATAATGAGAACAAATTTTAGCCAGCTGTCCCTCAGACAGAGGACACATAGAGAACATATGAAGAATTGAAAAAAAAGGCCCTCCCAAATTCAAAGACCGAATCCAAAAATGGGCATCTGAGATGAATACATACTTCTCAAATGAAGAAATATAAATGACAAATAAATACATGAAAAAATGTTCAACATCATTGGTCATTTGAGAAGTGTGAATTAAAACAGCACTGAGATTTCATCTCACCCCTAAAAGAATGGCTATCATCAAGAAAGCAACCAATAACAAATGCTGGAGGGTCTGTGAGGGAAGAAGGAACCTGTTTCCACTGTTGGTGAAAGTGTAGATAGGTACAACTACTGTGGAAATCAATGTAGGGAGTCCTCAAAAAACTAGAATTGGAGGCCCTTTTCAATCCAGCTATTCCTCTTCCGGGTATTTTCCCAGAATTGAAAACATCATGCCACAGTGATATATGTGCACCTATGATTATAAAAGCACAATTTGTAATAGCTAAATCTTGGAAACAACTCAAATGTCCCTCAATTGAAAAATGGATAAAACTCATGATATTTTTATACAATGGAGTACTACTCAGCTACAAAGAAAGATAAACTCGAGGCTTCTATAGGTAAATGGATGGAACTAGAGACCATACTCATAAATGTAGTAAATCAGACTCACGTGTGCAAACATCGTATTGTCTCCTTAATGTAAAAAATGGAAAGAGTAAATGTGATACAAAATGTACAATACATATTGTGAAAGTGAAAGGGGGAAGAAACTGCTCAAAAGGAAATAACAACTAGGATGAAGGAAAGGAGAAAAGAAAGAAGGGAAAAGAATATATATATATATATATATATATATATATATATATATATATATATAAAATTATACTACTAATCTCAGTTCTTTAAAAAGAATGCTTTGTGCTTTTGTTTGATTATTTTTCATACCTATATCTTGCAATCTGAACAACTAATTTGAAGATAACAATGTACAATACATTAACCATTATTAATCTTTTATTTTGTTTTGAAATTCTGTATTATCATTTTTATTCCTTTTTCAGTTTAAAATTAAAAAATTAAAAATTTGAGAAGAAATTTAGCCTGGATGGCAACAAAATGAAGAAAAGAAGAAGAGGAAATAAAAGAGGGGAGGAGAGGAGAGGAGAGGAGAGGAGAGGAGAGGAGAGGAGAGGAGAGGAGGGGAGGGGAGGGGAGGGGAGGAGAGGAGAGAAAGGAAGGGGGGAGGGGGATGGGAGGAGGGGAAGGGATGTAAGGGAGAGGAAAGGAGGAGAGAGGAAGGGAGAGGAGGGAAGAAAGGAGTGAAACAGAAAAGATGACATTAAAAGGAAATGGAAATGGATCTATGAGAAACATAAGATTCATTTTGTTTCCTCAATTTTTGTTTGTAATTTTTTCCTTCCTGAATATTGAATCCATGGCCTCATACAAACTAGGCAAGTGTCCTGCCACCAAGCCACACCCTCAGTCACTCTTGTATGTCTTTTGTTCAAGACTGTCTAGATTCAGCTGTGAGAATCAAGACCCTGTGCTCACACTCACATTCTTCTGTGTGGAATGAGATTAATTGCACATGCTTCTGATTCTGTCCAGGCTCTTCAGAGTGAGACAGCTGAACCAAAATTGCCTGACATCTTCTTAGGGAGATAGTTGGGTAGGGGTCATTATGCTTCAGTTCATTTAGAAGTTTTCTATAGCATCTTCAAAGTTCTTGGACAGCTTCCTTGTCATGCTACTAGAAAATAAGAGGAAAATGAATTTACTTTCTTTTAGGACATCTCTCCCCTCACCTTGTTTCCAAAATTTGACTTCTGTTTTTGTTTTCATTGTATCTAGTACTTTCTGTCAGGCCCACAGAGCACCAGTTGCTTATCTGTCTGCCTGACAGTCCCCATCTAGGCACAATCAAAGTCCAGGCTGAGCTAAATCCCCACATGCCTCCACACTGCTTGTGGTGGTGAAGGGATTTATCTTTCTGTTAACTTTGACTCACATAGATAGCAGAGAGTTTCCTGACTTTCTCAGAAGGGGTAGGTAGGATTTTGATCTAGTAAATGGAAATCCAGCCCAAACAGACTTAATGAAGGGAGTAGAATAGCTCCACATGATTTTCGTGATGGTGTCGTTCTTATTTCTAAAGGATTCGTTGAAGTTATAATCAAGGTACTAATAAATATTAGGCTTGAACTTAGTCTCTTGCCATATATTATACCATTTAGTTCAAAGTCATAACAAATGCAACAATATTTTAGAGGCAGTTTCCCATTTATAATAACTCTTGAAGTTAAAGCCATTTGGAAGAGAAAAGACCCAAGATGTCAGGCTAGGCAGAATTTTTTTTAAAAAATGTAACCAATAGTAGAGAGTAGGTTCTGAGCTTTTTAAGTATTTGGAATTACCTTCTTAAAATTTCTTATTTATCTGTCTTTTTTCCCCTGAATGCATTCCTTATACACTTTTTTTTTCAATCCTGAAAGTCATGTGTTTTATAGTAATTACTTGAACACAAGTAATTACTTGAACACAAGCTTGAGAATCTCTGACAAGTTTTATTTCTGTCATATTAGGCTTATTTGATTGTCTTTGATAAATTATGTAGTCATCTACCTTCAGATTTCAGTGTTTTAATTGTATTGAAAATTGTAGAATTAAAGAATGTTATGAAAAAAATTCCCTTCATAGATTAGTGTCTTGAGTTACATTTTTCTCTAGTTTCACTGATGTACCACTATTTTAAGGAACTTGGAGAAAATAAAGTCATCAGGGGGCTGATAGAATCCAAGCAGTAACAAGAGGGCTGGGGACTTAGCTCAGTGGCTTAAGCTCCTGCCTGGCAAGTACGAGGTCATGAGTTCAATCTTTGGTATGAAGAAGAAGAAGAAGAAGAAGAAGAAGAAGAAGAAGAAGAAGAAGAAGAAGAAGAAGAAGAAGAAGAAGAAGAAGAAGAAGAAGAAGACTCAGAAAGAGAAGTTGAATAAAGTGTTGCTAAATATTGAGGAATGAGTTAATGTTATGAATAAAGGAATAATTCCCATATTCAACATTTATCCTATCAAGTTTCAAGCTAGATTATGATTTACTTTCAAGAAAATAGTGCCCATATTTTATAACCTACTTGAGTTTTATGCAAATATATTCTTCAGTGTAGCTCGTATCTGATTCAAGAATTTTAGCTTTGAACTCTTTTTAAATAAAGGGAAATACATTTAAAATTATGCACAAGTAATGATTTGTGTAGGTGCAAAAAATAAATATGACTTGGACAGCTCTTTTGTGAGGCATACGTGTTGCCTTGCCTGACTTCTATCCACCCCTGGAAAGTCACTGAATTTCCATGCACGTGTGTGACATAGTCAATCCATTTGCACAGTGCCTGAGAACATTGCAAGTCAAGAGATTCTCCCTGATCCTTTATCATGAACCTGGCTTCAATTATTTGAAAGCTATGGATGAAATATGAAGTCATTTAATGAAAGTGGCAGAAATCAAAAAGAGACAAATTTGCAATCAGTTTTGTAAGACATAACTTTATAATGCAAAAATCTTGAATGAATGCACATTGAATTTTATACTATTAACTAAGGCCCAAGACTTAAGTAAGTAATATAAGGACAAGATAATTCATCAGGAAAAAAATCTATTGCAGAAAAAAGTAATAAGTAACACTTATGAAAAGCACTTAAAAATTTGTACAAGGAAAAAGCAATAAAATTGTAGGAATCATTTGTTTATCACAATGGAGATGTTCTCTCTGAATTATAATTAAATATATATCCTCCTTACTTCTGTATCTTGTTAAACTGTCTTTTTTCAGCCAACTGGACTCTGATATTCAACGTTACAGTTTTACCAGCTGGGACAATGGAGACCTTTAATTCCAGCTATTTGAGACAATGAGTCAGGAAGATCAACAAGCCAAGGTCAGCATTAGTGAGCCATTGTCTCAAAACAAAACTGAAAGAGCTGGGATGTAGATCAGTGGAACACAGTTGCCTAGCATGGATAAAAGTTCTGGTTCTCATCTCTCCTAAGACTGAGTTTAACATGATGCAAATAAGATCTCTCATATTTTTGCCTTACCTGTAGGGAAACATTATCTCTTCTACAGTAGATCAGTCCCAGCCTCAATAGATTAGTAGATAATGGTGAGTGTGTATGTGCTTCTGTACATACACAAACTTGTATACACACACATGTACATGTGTGTTTGTGTGTGTATGTATCAGGGAGGTCAAAATGTAAAAAAAAAAAAAGACCAAAATTGGGTTATTTGGTTGGGCATGTTGTCACAGACATTTCAAAAATTCAAGTTTTTTGCAGTCCATTAATTTTGAAGAATTATAAGTATTCTTAAACCCCAAAAATGTGTAAAGTCTTGCAGAAAGCATCTTAAAAGTCATTTTTTCTCATTTTCATATTTTATTTTGTGTTTCTACTGATAACCTAAATTGGAATAATAATAAAGATATACTGTAATGTAGATATTTATCCTCCAGAAGCATGTATACTTTGAATTATATAGAAGAAGTTTGATTAAATAATAGTTTCTTTTACTGTGAAAATGATAGATTACAAGAGTGGTAGTGACCTGCAAATGTAGGTTTCCCAAAGAGATTTTTTAATTAATGATATTACACTTGTGATTTATCTTATCTCACCCAACTGTATGCCAAGAACATAGAGGTCCATGAATCAATCTGATGTTAGTCCTGGTTTTAGTGCTGATAAATCAAAAAGCACAAAATATTACAAAGCTTGCATGGTTTGGACTATTTGAGCTCCTAGTAATGCTCACTGAAGATAAATGAAAAGGAATTTGGAATTAAGTTGGTCAACTTTACCATCACATTGCTAGAAAGGATTAGCATGCACAGTCATGTATTTGACTTGACACTACGGAGTTGTTTCACATGAGATAAGGTTTCTAAGCTTGAAGATGATGAAATATTACATGAGTGATGCAAATACTCTCTGGAAAACACTAGAAATCATGTGTGTACTTGTTTTAGGAAAGAGTTTGTTACATGCATAAATAATAAAGTATTTTCTGAACCTTGGGATGTCTCTATTTCATTGGCCAAAACTTTGGAGCACTCATATATCAACTTCTGAGAAACAGTTTCAAGTATTTACTTGTATTCTCTGATTACAACTAAAAATAAGACCAAAGACATGACTTAACACAGTTGATTTTTATAACATAGGTTTCTTATTTTGTATATAGTGAATAAAATCACATTTAAGTGAATTAGTATTTGTAATAGACAAAATCATGCCTCTCAGATAAAAATAAAATGTTCTGATATCAGCATTTACCAGATGACCTTATATATAATTCTAATGTGTAACCCTAACCAGACATTTGGGCAGATGATATCAGAAATGTGGTAGGTAGGATTATAATATTAATATATTTTATATTATAAATGCAGAAAATTAGAATTGTTTCCCAAAACTTTAGGATGTAAAGAACAATTTTGCTTGATAAAATTGACAAAAAGAAACTATACTTTTGTTAATAGTAATATTTTATTCCCCATCATCATATGTAGCTTACTTTTTAATGGTATTAAGCTCAGACATTTAATAAAATTTTTAATATTTTATACTCAGGAACTTATGTTGATTTAACTAATGAGAAATGTGAAATATAAAGTGAAAGTATGCTTCATTTTAGGATTTGGAAACTAGCAATGTCTAAGCATAACACAAAATGAAATGAGATAAAACTCTCCTGGTCTACTTAGACTAAATTCCCTAGCACACATAGCCATTCGTGATGTCTGACAGTCTTTCTAGATTCTCATCCTTTTCTTTGGTAGAAAGATGGATCATTTTTTAAAAAAGATACTCAAATATTCTAACCAGCTGCATTTTTGTTTTAGGAATTTTAGAATGCTATGTGCTGACTGTGTGGAAGAGTGTGTGTGTGTGTGTGTGTGTGTGTGTGCCCATGCACCCATGCACATGTATGTGCAAGGATGACTTTTCTAACATTATGTTTTTAAATCTGACAAGGTCATATAAGCTGGAAGAAAAAAAGCAAAAGGTCATCAAAAGGGGAAAAATAACAGAACTACAGTGAAATGGCTCTCTCGGCCTTGGTATTGATTCAGCGTGTGTCAAAAGGGTCTTTTGTCATGCCCCTTCCACAGCATACTAATTTGCTAGATCAAGTCTGTCAGAATATCGACTGGAAGTAAAGAACTACAGTGGCAGCTTTTGTGTTTCCTCCAGCAGGGAGCCTGTGTGTGAAACAGGATTATCAGGGGGTCATGAAGAGAGTCAAAGGATGTCCATCACTTCCCCTGTGGTAATGTAATGGGGCGGGCGCCTGGGTGTGATTAAGATGTAGGAGATGGGAGGCATAGCGGTGAACAAATCAGAAACACACACATGCAAATCAGGTTGGCTGCTGTTAACCACATATTTTTAATGAAAAATTCAATAGCAGACCAAACAAATATCTAAACAGCTGCATTCAGCGAACATATCAAATGGCCTATTCAACACCTTTTCTTGAAAAGCAAATATACAAAACATGGAAATGCTTATTGAGCCTGCTCTTTCCTTTAAATATCCATATGCAATCTACAAGTGTTTTTTCTGCAGATTGTGTGCTTTTGGCAAAACTATCAAAACTATTAAATATCAATTTGGATTTTTTTTTCTCATAAAATAAGGTATAATATTTACAATGTTGCAGCATAGCCTCATCATTGCTCTTGGTATTATAGAGTTTGGGTCTTTTCACTGACTTTGTTGTGTTAGAAAAATAGCTTCCTTGAGTGCAAAGAATTAAGATGGAAAGTTTATAGATTTACAAGACTATTGAGGCATAGGAAGAGGTTTTGGAATTGTAAGAGTATAGTAAGCATATCAATACTTTGTATAGATGTAGATAAAAGGTGATGTAAGAATATTTTTATAATAGAACCTATGTTTTGCATCTTCCTCCTTTCTACTACCTTAGCACTGTATATTTATTTATTCATTCATTCATTCAAGAAATGCTGATTTAAGTTTCCACTCTCTGTCAGATGCCAGTTTTATGCTGGAGCTACTGGAATAAATAAGAAAAGTCTCTGTCTTTAAGGCTAAGTGATTAAATAAAGGAATATTTATATTTGCAACTGTGCTTATTTCTAAATCAAAATGCAGACAAAATATCATAAGAAGGGCTGGTATGCCACTAGATAGTTTTGAAAAGTTTGTTGATTAAACCTGCATTCAGTAATCTCTCAGCTGGAAGGATTCAAGTATGAACTGAAAAAGTTCTAGGTGGTAGTGCAAAGACAGGTCTAGTTTACTTTGTGTGGGAGAGTAAGAACTATTGGTAACAAATAGCTGTCTTCTATCCAAAATACCTGAATGAAGGAGCCAACAATCTAAAGACCTCTGGCTTCTGCGTTCTCTTAAGTTTTCATTGAGTAGCTTCATTTATTGGAGAGATATTAGTGGAAATAATCTCTTGCTTATCATTTTTAGTTCATCTTAGTGAAGCTCCTGGGTCTGTCTACAATAAAGAAGGTTTCAGTTAATCTAATAATGCAAGAAACAAAGATCTTATTTAATGAATCTTTTTGGTTTTTTTTTTCTTTTAATGCAATTTATCTTGGTTTTTCCCACCCCTGTCACTTATTCTCAACTTTCCCTTTTAGGACTGTCCTCATTCTCCTCAAATTCTGTGCTATAATCTAGATGTTTTTCCCTTCCAAAACTCATGTGGAATCTTAATCTCCAGAGGCACATGTCAGTACTACTCAGAGGTGGGACCTTTGGACATTCATTAGGATTTGACAGTCATTAGAGTATTTCTTCTATGGTAGTGTCAGTAGCTTTATAAGAAGGGAGGCTCAAATTAGTAAACTTACTCTGTCTCATCATGTGACATCTTTATTTTATGATGCAGCAATAAGGCACTCACCAGATGCTGAGCAGATTCTGTCATCATGATATTAGAATACTTACTTTGCAGAACATGAATTGAATGAAGCTCTCTCTTCTTTATAAATTACTAATCTGTGATATTAAGTTATAGCAACAAAATACAGACTAAGGTAAGCAAAGTTGCAGGTCCTGGGTCCTCTTGTGATTATATTCATTACCGGAGTTGTCTTTTTTATATCCCATAGATTTCATGAAATTTTATGTCCTTGGCCCAGGTCCTTTGATTGATAAGGACTTTAACATCATGGATCCAAAACTCCTATCATGGTTTATGTCAGTGGCCCCCAAGCCTCATGCAATTATACAGTCAACCAAATCTAGCATTTGTGATTGGTTCATAGTCTAGTGCTTAGATTGATGATGTGAGTATTTCACCCACCTATGGGTAGAACCAATATAACATGGATGTGTGTGTCTTTCTCTTTTGTTTTCACTTTTGCTATTTGCAGTGGTCATGTGCCCCGACATCCCATTTTGCCTTGAAGCCAACTAAATAGACTAAAACCTTCAAAAACTATAAAAAATAAACCTTTCCTTCCCTAAATTTTGGTGTGGATATTTTGTCTCAACAACAAATAAAAAATAACTAAGACAAAATTTGGTACCAGGAGTGGGGTGCTGTGACTGTACCTAACCATGTGGTTCAAGAGCCTTTGAAAATGGTTTGTAGGCAGAGTTTTATAAGGTTCAGAGATGTTACCTGAATGCATAGAGCTGAAACAGCTTAGACTTCTACAGAGGAGATTCTGATCAGAGCTCAGGAGACCAAAAGACAAATAAAAAACATGCTGGTAAAGACCAAGCTCAGGAGGTTTCTGCTGGGAAGAAGGACTGCTTTGGTTGTTGGACTCTACACAATGTATGTTATGGCTTGGCAGAGAGTTTGTCTGCATTTTGTGCATGTCCCAACTTCACCTGAGACTAAAATTAAGGGCAATGGACTGATTAATATGGCAAAGGAAATTTCAAGGCAGTCAAATATCAAGTTGATGGCATGGCTATTATTAAAGGTCTTTAGCCAGATTTATGTTGTGAATAAAGAGTAAAGAGCTCAACAGGATAATTTAAAACATTGTGAGTTTGACCAATAGAAAAACTCCAGTAAGGCTATAGACTACAAAGGTACAACCAAAAACCTCAATTGCTGAGAAAATGCAAAAAAATTTAAAAGATGGCCTGGGACCATCCCAAGAAGCAGCAAGTCTCTACCTTTTGCAGCCTCAAACCAGCAAAAATAAAAAGAACTTTCTCAGAAAAAAATCCACAGAATATCATATTCCAGAGTGGTGACAGAGGTCACAAGAGGTTCCAAAATGGTGGCAACCATAGCAAATTCCAGAATGGTGGTAATATGAAAAAGCTTCTCCTCACAATCAGGTTCAGAGAGCTCAGTGATCCAGACACTCAACCCCTACAGCCAAGAAAAAAAGCCTAGCTACTGCTCCAGCTGGCAACAGACCTTGGTGGCATCCACATGGCACTGGTTTTAGGTGCAAAAACAATGCACACGTTCTGAGGGTAAGACATCGTCCACCCTGATTGCAAAAGGTCTAGAAGGCCAAACAGTATGCCCCTGAGAGGGCAATATATAAAGATGTAAAGGTAAAGCCAAAGGTACAGTGGAGACCCCAAATGTTTGAAAAAGCCAAAAACATAGATCATCCAAAAGAGCTGCAAAAACTAAGCAGAAGGAACTTAAGAGAAAAACTGCAAAAGTTAAAATCCTTAAAAGTGCCATGGGAGTAAAATTACCTAAGCCTTTTGGAGCTTGCAACCAAGTTGCTTCAGATGCTAAGCGTGAAACTCCAAGACTTAATTTTGCCCTGCTGGATTTTGGACTTGCTTTGGTCCGAATGCTTTGTTCTCTCCTGTTTGTAATTTTTGAAATGGTAATGTTTATCTTGTGCCTTTACATTTTAGAAATGTTTAACCTTGTTTCATTTATACAGGGGATTACAGTTAAGAGTTTGCCATAGATCTCAGAGGAGACTTAAGACTTAGACTTTTCAGCAATGCTAAAACTGTTAAGACTTTGGCAAATTTTAGAGATAGATTCTTTTGTATAAAGGATGTGCATGAGTCTTTGGGGCCAAGTGTGGAAGGGTTTATGACAATGGCCCCCAAGCCTCATGCAATTATAGGCTTGACCAAACCTAGCATTTGTGATTGGTTCATTGTCGAGCATTCAGATTGATGATGTGAGTGTTTCATCTTCCCAGGGGTAGAGCCAGTACAACATGAGGAAGAAGGTGTGTTGTTCTCTTTTGCTTTCACTTTTGCTGTTTATAGTGGCCATAAATGTCTGTCCTGACATCCCAGTTTTCCTCGGAGCCAATTAAATAAAGACTAAAACCTCCAAAACCTATAAAAAAATAAATCTTTCCTTCCCTAACTTTGGGCACTGATATTTTGTCTCAACAATGAGTAAAAAGTTACTAAGACAACTCCTTTCCCCCAGTCATTCTCATCTTAGTAAATGCATCACTGAGTATTTTGTAGTTAAAGTCATTTCTTTTTTCAGGCACTAGGGGAGAGGGAGTGAATCATGGTTCATAAATTTCCTCACCTTCATAAGGCATAAGAAATCGGACAATAAGTGCTGAAGGCCCTACCTCCAATATGCATCTTCAATGTGTTTGTTTTTATCTAGTCCTACTGCAGCCACCCTAGTTGAAATATTAGCTCTCGGCTGTTTTATTGCAATAGTCTTCTAACTGGTATTGCAATAATCACTCTTTTTGTTGTCATGGGTGCTGAGTTGCAAACTTGGGGCCTTGTGCATGCTAGGCCAGCACTCTACCCAGACCTATGTGCCCAGATCTCCCTCTTTTCCTTCTTGCACCTCTATAAGTCATTCTTCAATTATTTCTCTGAGCTATATAAACATCATACGTATCTAATAGCTTTGTGCTGTGACCAAGACATTAAGCCTCCTCAGTTAACTTCTGGCTTTAAGCCTCTACTGACATAGAGCTTAGTTTGATATATGTACCTCCTTATTCAATGTAATCAAATATTGTCTGTGTTATTCTCCAATTATTTTACAGACTCAAGTCTTAATCATAGGTCACTGAAATCATAATAAAACACTGAACTCCTACTATGTGTAATGATAGTTAGAGGTGCTTTTAGTACAGACTTACCTTTAGAAGATAGCTCTGTTATTATCCTTACATTATAAATGAATAAACGGGTAGAGAAGTTAAATAATAAACAAAAGATTATAAGACTAGTGAAAATTTGCTATAAATTAGTCTCATATTTTCATACCACACATTATGGAAAGCCATATATGTTATACTTATTGTGTATCTATTAATTTATACTTATTTGAATACAATACAGTAGAAATAAGGATAAATCAAATATTTAAGTTGTATCTTTCTGTTCCTATTAATTCTTCAGATGTCAACCAAATAAAACATATTAAAAATAATAACTCAGATAAACCTCTTCAACTTCTTTGTAATCAGTTCACAAAATATTTTTCCTTTTAACTTGAAGAATGCTTAAAATACTTTAGTGTCATTAAGCAATTTGATTCTGAAGACTTCCAAGAAACTCTGATTTTGCTTATATTTTTATCTTTAATATCTTTATCATTTGTAACCCCATTTGAAAGAAAACCTATAAAATATAAATCACAAACTTAAAGTTTGAAATGATCAGTTGTGTATAAAAATATGCTAAATCTTTTCAAAAGTTCCTTTCACAGAAATGGAAGTTAGATACCCTAGTGGTAAACAACCACTAACTTCAGCTGGGACCTAAGGGGAAAACACTTAATATAATAGGATCAAGAGAGGAGAGTATTTTCCATGATTCCCTTACACTATGGAAGAGGAAATTCAACTCAGCCATGGTGGAATAAGCCTAACCTTTCCAACTCTAATGATTATGACTACTGCCTTTATAACATAGCATCCTTCCACCCACCAAATTAGGACTTATGAGACTTAGAAATAATGAGAGAAAGAGAGAAAGTGGGGAGAGAAAGAGAGAAAGTGGGGAGAGAAAGGGAGAAAAAAGGCATGCACATATGGCTACTTTAGAGACACTCAGACACCTTGGAAGATAAAATATTAAATTATATACTGTACTAAAGAAAACTCCCTCAGTTCATCTTGCTATTATCATTGTAGACCCAATGACATTATCCAAAATCATGATGGCTCTGTGCCATTTATAAGAATTTCAAGTTGAGCTAAAAATCTAAACAGTGTTTTATTTAAAAGATTGAAAAAAGTTTGAGCCTTTTCTTTTTAATCACAAGGAGTAAGATTAGAGGGAAATTTTCTTATATATTTATAAACTGCATCATATCACATGGCCAGGAACTTTCAAAAATATTTTTAAGATCTAATGTATAATTTCTCAAGTGAAAACATTTGCTATAAGTTTGCCTTGAGATTTTTTTTTTGTATTTTTACTAGTACGTGTTTGTAGTATATAATATTTACATTCCTTGTAGGGAATTGATACATATGCATAACACATCTTAATTCCTTTTTTATTCCCCTTTTCCTTTCCTACCTCCCAATTCCATCCATCTCTTGATTCACTTCTTTTGCAGCCCATGGTTTTTACATTCTTTGTTTGAGCAGGTTTGTGATTATTATTGAAAAATTTACTTATTTTAAAATATGAAAGTTCTTCGGTCATGTCTCTTTACAAAACTGATTTTCCAAATGTTCATCTGTATTCCCATGAGTTAATGGAAAATGTTAGTGAAGAGAAGGAAAATAAAGGCACACACTGAACTTCCATTTGTGAGAGCAAGTTAGGTCCTGAGAATCCAATCCCCTCTGAAAGGAGATCAAAGCCACACAACTCAACACATGTTTGCGATATCTAATTTATATCAGGACTGGATGAATCCAGATGCACATTGGGTTCTACATCTTGAACTATTTTCCAAATGTTTGAGACTTAATAAAATCTAAACTCCACCTGGCACCTTTAGGTTAATTTTAAAGCAATCATTATTCCCCAAGAAACTAAAAACATGTGTTTCTGATTTGTTCACACTTAAGTCATCAAAATATTATTTTCCTAAGTGATTTGATATCCAAGAAACTTTTTGGAAATTTTTTGGATGATCTTTTTCCTGAAAGTGAGAAACTTGGTTCTGCCTGAAGAACCTGGATAATTTTTCTGGGATAGGCTTCTACAAGTGTGATGAAGACAACAGAGTCCTTAAGTAAAACCAGAGAGTAGCCTGGTTAGTGACAAAGCTGTGTATCCTTCTGCATCAAATGCCCACACTCTAAGCCAGCCACCTCCCTCCCAAATCGAGAAACCAAATGCTCCATCTTCTGCAATAATCACTTTATTAACAAGGAAAGCTTTCCAATGCCAGTGGAGAGAGATAAGCTTTGTTATGATCTCCATTCCTCTGTCTTGCATTCTGAGCCTTTTGAGAAGACTCTTTACTGCTTTGGTCCTTGTTTGTCTCATAAACAAAATTCTGGTAACAAGTGTTATCATTTATTGTAGGAATTAGGCTATAAACATTCCTACCGACTATATTCCTAGAAAACATTGATGAAGCACTTAGAGTGCTCTAAAGTACAATTCCAGATGCTGCCAGAAGAAGCAAATGGGACAATGGATGTGCCTGTTCTTAATTAAAGTAAAAAAATATCAGAACAGATAAAAATTTAGGTTTAAACTTCCAATAAATCAACCAGAAAATTGATAGTGTATTTTTATTGCAATTTCCAAGGGATTCTGATACCAAAAATAGTATTGCATTTTCCTAAACCTACCTTTGCCCTAATCTTTCTATAATCTAGTCTTCAACACTGCCTTTAAAAAAAAATCACACTCTAGTAGTCCTGTGTATAAACATCCTAGTGGCTTCTGATTATACACAAAGAAAATTCCGTGTCCTCACCATAGCCTAGGGCAATGTCCTAGTAGATCTGGGTCTTGGCCCCCTTCTTTACCTCATTTCTTACCAATGTTGAATTCATGTGCTTCCTGACCCCAACATACACATGGGCTTTGTTCTTGCTGCCCTCTTTGCCTACAATATTCTTTTTCCAGAGAGACCATGGGTAACTCCTTCCCCTTGCTCCAGGATCCACTGAAGTGCTATCTGCTCCACAAGTTTGCCTCCAACTACCACAATCAGAGAAGTTCTTTTTTTTTTTAAATGAAGACTTTATTTTTCCTCACAGAAGAAAAAGCAAAGTTCTGAGACAGAGGTCATTTTGAGATACAAGGTGTGAAATGTTGGCTGTAATGGGTTCACATTTTTTTAAATTTTATTTAAATAGAAAAATACAGAAAAAAGTGTAGCAACAATACAGAATTCCAAGGAAAAAAAAGAAAAGAACAAAAAATACCCACTAAGAAATCATTACTTGATAACTTACATACTGTCTTCTGGAAATAGTTGTTCAAGTTACAAAATCTTGGACACATAGGGGTAGGCAGAGAATTCATGAACAAAACGCAAACTGCAAGAGAAATGCTTCAGAGAATCAACAACTGGGATCTCATACTATTGAAAAGTTTCTGCGCTTCAAAAGAAATTACCAGCAGAGCAACAAGAAAACCCACAGAATGGGAAAGAATGCTAGCCAGCAACTCCTCAGACAAAGGACTTATATCAAGAACATATAAAGAATTGAAAAACATCAAGCCGCCCAAATTCAAAGACCCTCTCCAAAAATGGGCAGCTGAGATGAACACACAGTTCTGAGATGAAGATATACAAATGGCAAACAAATACATGAAGAAATGTTCCACATCACTGGTCATTCGAGAAATGTAAATTAAAACAACATTGAAATTTCATCTCACCCCTGAAAGAATAGCTGCCATCAAGAAATCAACTAATAACAAATGTTGGAGAGGCTGCGGAGAAACAGGAACACTGCTTCACTGTTGGTGGGAGTGTAGACTGGTGCAACCACTATGGAAACCAGTATGGAGAATTTTCAGAAGACTAGGATTGGAAGTTCCCTTCAACCTAGCTATTCCTCTCCTGGGTATTTTCCCAGAAAAACTGAAAAGGTCGTATCACAGTGATGTATGTGCACCCATGTTCATAGCAGCACAATTTGTGATAGCTAAATCTTGGAAACAATCAAGATGCCCATCAACTGCATAGTGGATAAAAAAGATGTGGTATTTTTATACAATTGAATATTACTCAGCTATGAAGAAAGATGATCTTGAGGCCTCCATAAGGAAATGGAGACAACTTGAGACCATCCTCATTAGTGAAATAAATAAGATTTATAAATATCACATTGTGTCTCTATTGTAAAAAGTAATAAGAAATGTTGGAGTAATAAAACCCAAAATGTGTAATTGCTACTGTAAAAAAGCGACAAAAAGAAAGTGCTCTAAAGGATATAACTTACACACTGTGTTTAAGTGTGTAAGATGGATGACCATATTACTGTTTTTGTTAGATCATGGAGCAGAACTGTTAACAGCCTCGTTGTTTGAATGTGTACTTTGTATGTTTTAATTTTGTAACTTGAACAACTATTTTCAGAGAAGGTCTTGAGGCACTTACTATAACTTTATTCTGTCAAACTTCTCTTCAGATCTTTCTTACTCCTTAACATTGTATTTGTTTGGCATTTCTTGGAGTCATTTGTTCACAAGCCTTGTCTGATAAGAAATATCTGTTGAATAAAAAAGGTACCCTTTTTAAAAATAGATTTTAATTTTAGATAGGTTTATATTCACAGCAGAATTAAACAGATGGTGCAGATTCCTCACATCCTGCCTTCTCCCGTACACATACAGCCTCTCCCATTTTCCTCATCTTGCACTAGAGTTGCACACCTACCACAACTGATGAACCACATTGACATATCATCATCAACTAGGGTCCATGGTTTATATTAGGGTTCATTCTATGGGTCCAGACAAATATATAGTGACTTGTAGCCAACACTGTAACGTCATACAGAGCAGTTCTACTGCTGTGCTCCAACGTTTGATCCCTCTCTCTCCTAATTCTTAGAAAGCACTGCTTTTTATTATGTCCAAAGGCGTATTTTCAAACACATGTTAAAGAATAACTTCATGTAAATGTTATAATTAGTTATATTGCATCTTCAGAAATGCTGACATTAATATAGCTAATTCATTTATAAAAGAAGTTTACATATAATTATTCACAGAACACAAATGTTTGTGGCTATATGAATTGTATATTACTCTTTCTTCTTTTGTTAGGCCAGCGTTTGTGATATCAAGCTATTTTATGGCTGAGATATACATCATTAAAAATTAATTTGGAGTAAGTATTTTTAAAAATTAGCTTTCTGGTGTCATACATTGGATTATTTTCCATTTTTTGTAAATACACTGATGCTGCTTTAAAATAATTTTTATTTGATGAAATCTAGCAATTATTATTGTGATTCATTGTTTGATAATGAATTTTTGCTTATAATTTCTTATAGTCCCTCATGTCCCACACAGAAGTAAATATTTTAAATCAGTTATCTTTATTTTTCTTATTATATTTTGCTACGGACTACTAATTGATGAAAATAGTGAATGATCATAATGCAAGACTATTTCAATATGATAGGTTTATCTCAAAAGTTCTTTAGCTGTGAAAAGTGCACACTTCAAGCTTTGCTGATTGTTACAATCCAAAGGTTCTTCATATGCTTCTACTCATTAAGTTCAGTTGCTTATTGATTTTAAGAAGGTAGTTTGAGCTGCTAAACCAGTATTAAATTTAGATTCATCCACTTTATCTTAGAAGGGGTTAGCAACTGATTTTAGAATTCATTTGATTTATGTTTCCTGCAGTTTATGAAAACAATAATTCCTTACATCTTTCTTAAGGTCATTTAGCAATATCTTTAATATTAAAAGTCTATTTTGGTCATTTTTAAATATCTTTTATATCTAGGATTTCCTTCATTTTTAATTAATTTCATTTATACATTATTCAACAGACATTTGTAGGACACCCAACACTTGCAAAGCCCTGAGCTAGGTCTTTTATAGGTTTTAAGAAACTGGATGCTATCTCTCTCCGCACAAAATTTATACCATACTACACAAAAGAAGACAAATGTCATGATAATAATACAAAGTTGAAAATGAAGTTAGTACACCTAGTGAGTTGAAAGACAGAATATTTATTAGCTATGAATAACGGATGAAGAAATACTTCATTGAAGCGAGGATTTCTGACTGAGATTTCAAAAAGAAAACTTGAATTTACAGATGGAAAAAGGGAAAGCACTCCATGTAAAACCAAAAGTATGCACAAAAAGCACAAAATTTAAAAATGCATATATTTATTAAGTGCTTATCAAATATCATGTACTGTGGAAAGCACTTAAAAGCAACTCAGTGACATGTTTAAAAATTACAGAGCTTTTTCAAGGCTAAGTATTTGGATTACTAATCTCCAATAACAATAATCCATATTGGTTGAATACTTACATTATGCCACATGGGTAGTAGCTTATTTTATTCTCACAACACTATGAGATGGGTATTAATGTCTGTATCTTAAACATGTGAAAATTGGAGCATGAGAAAATTAGATAATTTTCTTAAATTCACTGAGTTAATATATGATGAAACCAGAATTCAACCCCAGGGAGACTGGCTTCAAAGACCAGACCTTAATAATTACATTAAACCTGCCTCAAATGTAGGTAGATGATAAGACGGGAAGAAGGCATAAAAGGTTTTTGAAAGATTAAATAACATTGACCCAAACTAAGGTATAAGAAATTTATTCAAAAGTAATTGAAGAAAGTTTAAAGGGGGAAAGAGATCAAAAGCGTAGAAACCAGTTCAAAGGCTTTTAAAGTGGGGGAAGGCTTGAGGGGGAAGTCATAAAGACCTCAACTTACATCATGGTCATGGAAGAACTAAGAGCAGCTGGGACAAAAAGTGGAGCAAAATTGATGGTTGCTGGCAACCAACTGAATGTAGGGACAAGGAGATTCAGCAATGGCCAGGAATTTAATCCCATGTGATACAGAAGATGGGTTTTGATTACCAAAGTACATTTCCCAGATAGAAGTTCTGGCCTCAGAAAAAGTCTGAAACTTTAGTAAAGTTTGATACCTCCACTGAGAGATGAGACATAGTTGGAAATGGGAGTTGCGAACTGTAGAAAGGTTATGATTGACTAAAAAGATGGGAGTAATCCTCCAAGCTTGGGATTGAATGTTGTTTCCAATGGATGAATCGTAAGAGAGAAGACAAAAATGTCAAAGTGTGTAGAATGTTTAGAGGGAAAAAGAAAACAACAAAAGAAGGATTATTCAGAAAGTGCAAAAAAAAAAGAGACAAATCAAAAAGTCATTTTTTTTTAAAAAAAAGCATTAACAGAAGTTCTAAAAAAATGGCTACATAGCACGGAAAAGTTGTGATTTCATTTGTAACTACATGAAGCCCCTAGTACATGCGGAGAAGTTTTGGTAGAACTATTCAGGCAAAATGAGATGGCAAAGGGCCTAGTGGTTGTCAAAGGAGACCTGACATCTATCCCGCAAGAAATGAGGTGGCAGAGAAGAAGTGGGAATAGTAGAGGATAAGAATGACAGTCAAAGAGAAATGTTCTTAATATTGGACAGTGTAGAAAACTAAGATAAGAGGAAAAACAGAAAAGTGTAGTTTAATTATAGGCTTGCTAACAGCCACCAGTAGGCAAGGACCATGTCATACATACTAGTTTTTATATGGGAATTTCCCTTTTCTACAGTTTGAGGAGATCTTCCTTTGAATGTGAGAGAAAGAAGACATGTCTTGAGGTTGATTTGCTCACAGGTGCATAGACAGGCAGGCACAGGGCCACATGACTCTAGGGACAGCTCTTACCTACCACCCATCTCCTACTGTAAGGCCACAAGGGAAAAGTCCAGACAAGGGCAACCAGGGGGCAACACTGGGAAGAAAAGGTACTGCAGTTTTAACTAGGGAATGGGATTCCAACTAGGCAATGGGATATGGACACACTGGGGAAAGGGAAGGTATCCTGATTTGGACATTATTTCTACTTGAACATTATTTTAGTTTTACACAATAGTAAACATTGTAGAATAGTAAACATTATCAAGGGGAAAAGATGATTTTTGGTTAATTTTACTTGAAAGTATGGTCTTCTAGATGCATCCATTTACCTAGAAATGTCTCAAGTTTATCATTCTTTATGGCAGAATAGTACAGCATTGTATAAAAAAATCCCACATCTTCTTTATCTTAAGTCAAATACATTGTACATATATTTAAATATCACATTGTTCCTCTGGTATTAGAAACTAAAAGGGTAAATAAAGACCAAAATATATAATATTATCAAAGAAAATGATCAAATAGGAAGGGTTACTGAGGAGGAGGAGGAGGAAGAAAGGAAGAAAAAATAAAAAAAGAAATGGAAAAAATGACAAATTTTTGTAAATAAGGAGGAAAAGGGAGATTGAAAGGACAGAAAAGTAATGGGAAAAATAGAACCAAGATATATTATGTACAGGCACAAATTCTCTATGATAAATGTTATCATTATGTATATCTAAAATGCTCCAATGAAATTAATGTTTAAAAGATACATTCAAAAATTTAAAGGAAAATGAAAAAAAGAAAGAGGAAATTAAATATACAAAAGATAACCAAGTAAATATTGATCTGAAAAAATACACTTCTGATGAAAATTTTGCTGGATAAAATTAATACCAGATTATACACTGGGGGAAAAAAGAGTGAATTTGAAAACACAGAAATAAAAACATGAAATAATGGTTGATATATTTTTGAAAATTTCATAAAAAGTATAAACCTACAGATCCAAGAACATCAACACAGATCACACAGTGGAAGCATAAAGAAAAACACACTGGGGCATGTCATATTCAAATTGCTGAAAACTAGAGAAACATGAATAGACAGAAGGCAAAAAAAATCTGGAAGAACAAATATAAGAAAATCACTGACTTGCCAGGCATAGTGACGCATGTCTATAATCTCAGCTTATTGGATGAATGAGGCAGAAAGCTCTGAGGCCAGCTGGGGCAACTTACCAAGATTCTGGAAAATAAAGTGTATGTTGGTGGGGGGAGGTGAAAGCCTTAATCTGAATGACAGGTTTTTGCTTTGACTGTACACTCCATTCTATCATTACATAACTAATTTTGGTATTATAAAAGTAATGTGACAAAAAATTAATTATAATTACTTAATAAGTGAGTGGGAAAGTAAAAGCTTTTGACAACTTGAGTTTTACTTCTAAAAAGTAATTTTGGTATTAATTGTTCTGTATGTTCTAGAAATATATACATATATATATATGTGATGTGTGTACATATTCTTGAATCTTGATTTTAAAAATGTTTCAGAGATAATCTTTAAAATTGTTTATCACAGTATCACTTAATTTTTTTGAGAAGTTCTGTAGAAATTACTTGTATGGGCCAAGAATTTAGCTCAGCGGCTTAAGCACCTGCCTGGCAAGCATGAGTTTATGAGTTCAATCCCTGGTACCAGAAAGAAAGAAAGAAAGAAAGAAAGAAAGAAAGAAAGAAAGAAAGAAAGAAAGAAAGAAAGAAATTACCTGTATGCATGAAAATACCTGTAGTTAAAAACCTTGATTGATAGACATTTACTTTGTGATGGCTTTTTTGTTACTACAAACATGACTGTGAACTCTTCATGCAATTGTATGGGTTGAATCTCTGTAGGTCTGAAAAATAAGAATATTTTGTCTCTGTTTATGAATATTCAATGGTGTATAATATAAATATAGTTAATTAGGTGAACATGTGGTTGGGAAATAGTGAAAACTTTTGTCTTAACATTATCTGTTTAATTAGTTTTATGCATTCCTAAATACTGCACAGACTTGTGGGAAATGCACTCAATAGACTATTTTAAGACTTATTGGACTATCATTTATATATTGTACTTCCATAATTATAATTCATATTTGAAGTATAATGTGCACACTAATATATCCACAAAGGAAGAATTGTGCATGCTACATAACCTACCTCTGTGTATTGTTCTGCACATTTGCCACATTCCAAACATCCTACACATCACAGGGAAATCAACTATGAGTTGGTCATTTCTATTGTAGACAGAAGCAAACAAATGCTAATTAATGCTAGGGTGTATAAGACTAAATCTTTATAAAAACATGAGCAATGTATGACTCCCTCAATCTCAGGACAAAGGGTCCTGAAGAAAATTGCATTTGATTTAAGACTAAAGAATAGCAAGTTATTTGTTATTTTTAGGTACAAAACATCTCATTATCCCCTAATATAAATCACAGTGGATAGCTCCAACACATTTATTTTTGTACCAAATACAAAGTTTGAAGTTCATCACTGGTCACAACATCGCTGAAGTTTCTCAGAAACAAAAAGATGAGATATAGAATACATGGAATATTTGCTGGACATAAACATCATTTTTTCCAGTCTATGTTATTTCTCCAGTATGTGCTCATCAACCTGTAATATAATGTTACTGATAGAGCCAGAATATATTATTGTTGTCATATCAGCTCATTAATTTTGTCAAGAACTAACATTAGAAGATATAACCTATATTTTCTTCCACTCCCCAAACCTGGCATTCTTGGTATTTACTTTGAATTACAGCAACTTCTCTGATAAGGAAACATGTATATAATTCTGTATTTGTAGTGACATGTAGGGTGTACATTTGATCAAAGTCATTTTTTAAATACCAAGTTTCAAAGACGAATTAGAAAGTGAAATCTTAATAATGAAATAACTATATTTGTAAAGCCCTATGGAAAACAATAAATCTAATTAATTAAAATGCAATTGAAGCTAATTAACTTCATTTTTAGTGACACCATCAATGGCTAAGATACACACAGCATTACAGAAAAGAAATACAAGAACATGAAAAGGTAAGAACTTGCAGTGTTCCCTTCAAAAACGCTAAAACCACAGGTTAAAATTCCAAAAAGGGTGTTTTGGCTTCACTTCACTGACTATTGGTAGTGAGAACATTACTCACCTCAGGAGTCTTTTCAGAGCTTATGTACTGTCTGATGTGATGTGTTACGGCTAGAAACAAATGCGGTTTATAATTAACAATCTTGGCTTAAGCTAACTTAATTTCACTAAAATGGAAGAAGTCTTTATTTTTTCTTCTTTCTTCCTCTTTTCTCTTCTTTTATTTCTTTCTTTCATTTCTTTCTTTTGTTCATTTTAAAACAGGATCCTGCTACGGATCTTGCTAAGTTGCGCAGGCTGTGGAAACTTGCCATCCTCTTGCACCAGCTGCCTCCTTCTCCCAGTCTTGCGTACGTTTATTCTAAAGGAACGTTTTGATATTAATCTTTTCAATTCATGAGAACTCCATTATCTTTTGGTTTTGTGATTTTTTTTAATATGGCTCTTTATGAAAAGTGTATTCAGCCTATTAAATGCTTCTTCAGGAACTTCCTAGTGTTTGCAGTTACCCTGAATGACCATTCCATGTTTCCCACACTTTTTCTGCCTTACACCAAACTAGAGTGTTCACTTCCTTACAAACAAGTCTCAGACTTCATCCCCTAGAATCGTCATTCTCTTGTCTGTATCAGAAAAGCTTTACACCTTGTCTATGGTCTCAGGTTCCCCAGGATCAGAAACTTTTAACAAAGATTTCTGTGTGCAGGGTTCCATGCAGTAAGTGCTCTCCTCCCAAATAAAAGCACCAAGGCAGTGGGGGAGGCCAGGCAGCAAGGGGAGAAAGTCAAGCAAATATTCAGTTTTAGAACAAGTCCCTTCCTCAGTCTCATCTTGCAGGGAGCTCAGGAGAGAGGGTGAATAACCTCTCAGAGCTTGTAAAGATTTCTTTCTCAAGGCTGAGGATTTAGCCCAGCAGCACAAGCACCTGCCTGGCAAGCATGACATTGTGAGTTCTACCCCTGGTACAAAAAAAGAAAAAAAATTCTTTTTCTCCACCTGTCACCAGTGAAGGCCAGTCAAAGGGAGGATAAACAGAAAGTTTTGAAGCTTGCATGGGTTAAAGCATGCACAGACTGCGGGAGAGACACAGAAAACGGTCACAGATCTGTGCTATTGGTGCACAGTACCAACAGTGTTCAAAGGAACCACGTGGGTGCCTCAGACAAGATTTCAGGATCCCCATAGGGTGCTGAATTTCTTACAGCACAGTTCTGATTCTGCCTTGTGCTCTGCTGATTTGTACTTGTCTTTTAATCACCTTGAGGGCAGTGTTGATGCCTTATTCATTATGGCAGTCTCTCAAATACCTGTCTGGTGGCTTGCATTTATTAGACATGCAACAAAGGTCACTAATTTGAAATGAGGAGACAAATAGCCTTGAATGAGGCCCATCACGGGCCCATGTTATTACCAAATTCTTCAATGTGACAGCTGTTCGTATAACAAAGTTCCAATGTGATTTCCTCCTAAAAGAAGTTGCCAGAAACTGTGATAAACAGAAGTCATTTTATCAAATCAACAACCAACAAAACAGTCAAGGAAACTGTTAAGATTTTTCAGAATAAAAAAAAAAGGAGGGGAGAGAGAGGGGAGGAGGAGGAAGAGACGGTGAGAGAAAGAGAGGAAAGAAAAAGAAAGGAGCAGGGAACAGCAACTTCCTAAAATCTCTGCCTTGGTAAGTCCCTGTTCCTCCTTATACCTAGAAGATAGCCCACTGTTTTGTAAGGTACTTTAGCTCTCTAAAGCAGGAATGGAAGAGAAGGTTTTATCACCGAACCCAGGCTGGCAAGAGCTTTCCCCATTGCTACAGGTTCTTCTGGCAGATCCTTCTCTAACGCTGTCACCCCTGACTTGACCCCTGCTTGTGTAATTCTTTCTTCCCTTGGGTCTGTATGCTTTATTCAGTTGCCATGAATAAGAAGTGTGTATGCTGATACTTCTGCGTCTGCAAAGAAAAAAGTTTAAAGTGAGATAACCTGAACATGTCATCAAGCTAACACTGATCAAAGAGCAGGTTGAGTGCCCATATGAATGCAAACTTTGACTCAAGCGGAACGTGCTGATAAAGGTTTGGAAGACACTGCTCTCTGTTTTCAGATTTAAAAAAATTCTAATCTTGCCAAAAAGTCTCTCTACCCAGATGCATGGGATATTTACCTTGGCATTCACTTCATTTCTAAAACCAGCTTATAAAGTAGGCTGAAACAGCAAGTACAAATTTAAATTTCACTTCCTCATTCATCCATAACCTACTCTGTCAAATATAATGATGGAATTAACTTGCACGTTATAAAAGCAGTGGAGTTATATACAATCCGAATTCATACATCACCAGGGTGACCTAGTTACTTAGCCTAGATTCACAATTTTGTGTCTAAGAAAATGGGCCAGTAGGATTAGGAAGCTGTCCAATCATAATAATATTGAATTCTGGCAACAGTATAGTGATTGTAAGAATGACATACTAATTCCCAAATTATTTCAATAATTGATAAATCATTTGATTAGTTGATTCAGAATATAATTGCGGCAGATCTGTGCTGGTACCAGGAGGTCCCAAGAAGCATGTCTCCTGCCTCCAGTCACCACCACTGCCAGACAACCTGGGAAGCATGCACCTCCAAACTGACGCCAACATCTGCTCCCCTGTCCCTGGGTTCTCCACTGCACAGGACAACCAACATTGTCAACCAACTCTGACAACCAACAGACTGAGCTGACTGAGTAGACATCAGTGTGTAGGAGGAGAGTTTTGCTGCAGTTCTGAAATAATACCTTTCCATAGACTTGGTGAAAGATAACCTTGAGAATTAGGTTTCGGAAAGATGAAATTTTAAATAGGGATTCCCTAAGGCATCCTGCTCAGAACAGGAAGTTTGTGGGGCCTGAATTCTTTTGTGAAAGGCCAGGTTCCACGGGAGAGATTTGTTAGAGGAAGACGTATAATCTAGTGATATGTTTCAACACTGGCAATGTTGCCAAAATTCTGCAGAAATCAGCACTTTAAATTAATATAAGGCAATATGAGAGTGGCTAAGTATCTTCAGTAAAATCAGAGTCCTCTTTGTTTTGGTAAAGAGCTGTTCATGAGTGGTTCCAGGTAACATAATAGCAGCCAAAAATTGGTTTTCTTTATGTCAATATCTAGATTGCCTGGTGGGGTCATTAGAAATACATTGGCTCACTCCAAAAGAATGAAGCGCTGGGCCAAAGAATTTTCAGACTCCTGCACACACAAACATACAAGCAAAAAAAAAAAAAATACAGAACTATTAAAAAAGACAAGGCAACAAAATGCCTCCAGAAACTCCCAACTACCCCCAAATGGGTACAGGGGACATTGATGGGGAGGAAATCACAATCTGTACAGCAAATAGGTCATCTGAAAGGCTACAAATAGAAGTAAAACAGTTCTATGAGGAACTTGACAAATGTAGAGATGATATAACTAATCACATAATGACTATACTGAAACAAATGATCAGCAAGTCTAGAAAGACACTAATAAATAGCTAGTGGAGTTAAAGAAAAGGATGCAAATCATTAATGCTCATCACAGAAAAGAATGGGTATCCATAAGAAAGTTACAAACAAATCCAGAAGATGGAAACCATAATTGAAAATACTGGTAGCAGACATAGCCAATGTGAAGAAAGTGTCAAACTTAGAACAATGGGCTGCGGTCAACAATCAATTAATGAGAGACATCTTAGAAACAACAAGGGGACATAAAAAATGGATTTAACAGCTTCCATGTGACTTAAAGAAAATTAATATAAGAATAATTGGAATAAGCAAAAAAAAAAAGCAGCAGATAGCACAAAAGGCATGAAAAAAAACCCACTTTCACAAGCAGTAGCAAAAAACTTCCCAGACATTAAAAAAAAAACTAACATACATATAAATGAAGCATATAACTTCAAATAGCTAGGATCAGGAAAATAACCACTCCATACCACAACACAATTAAAATACTGGAGCTAAAATATAAGAACAGAATCATAAAGGCTGCTAGAGAAATGCAACAAATCACCCATAAATGAAAACACTCAGAATCTCAACAAATTTCTCAACACAAACCTTGACGACAAGGAAAGCATGAAATGAACTTTTTTGAGCTCTTGAAAGAAACAATTTCCAACCCAAACTATTACATCCTGCAAAAGTCTCTTTCAAAATTGATGGAGAAATAAGATATTTCAATGATAAAGAAAACTTTAAAGAAATTCATCACCACAAACCAACACTCCAAAAAATTTCCGAGGGTATCCTAGGATACAATAAAGCTAAAATGCCAAATGTCTAAGAAAATTAATACATCAGCTAGAGCTAGCAATTAAGTAGAAGAGAAAGAAAGCCAAACAGCCACAGAAAATTAATATAATGATAAGAATAAATCAATACCTATCAACTATAGCTATCAATATAAATGGACTTCCTTGGCCAATAAAAATACACAAATTACCAGAATGGATCAAGAAACAAAGTCCAGTAGCATGCTATATAAATCAAACACATTTAACACAAAAAGGAGTTCATAGACTAAAACTCAAAGGATGGATAACTATAGTCCATGCTTTGGAACCTAAAAACAAGCAGGAGTAGCTATCCTATTTTCAGAGAAAGTGGATTTCAAGCCAAAGATGATCAAAAAAAGGTAAAGGAAAACATGACATATTGGTCAATGGAGCTATTTGACATGAAAAAATAATAATTACTACCACTTATGCCACAAGCCACAGTGCACCTACTTTTATAAAATGAACACATTTTTAATAATTTTATTTTAAAGAGATTTAAAAATCAATGATACACAGTTTTAAAGCAAGATAATAGATGACTAACAATGGTTAATATATAGGGTCTTGATATCTTCAAAGTGGTTGCCCAGATGACAAGATATAGGCATAGCAAATTAATCAAACAATATAAGCACAAACAATTATTTTTAATGAATAGAGATTAGTAATACAAGTATCTTACCTAATATATATATATATATATATATATATATATTCCTTTCCTCCTTTTTTCCATTCCCCCATCTCCACTGTTTTTTTCCTTTTGAGCAGTGTCTTCCTCTTTCACAATATCTATGGCACATTTTGGATTGTATTTACTCTTTCAGCTTTTTCACTAAGAATCCAATGCTACATTTACACATGCAAATATGATTTATTTCACTTATGAATATGGTCTCTAACTGCATCCATTTACCTATAAAAGCCTTGAGCTTATCCTTCTTCATAAAAGAGTAGTACTCCATTGTATAAAAATACCACATTTTAAAAATCCATTCCTTGGTGGACTGGCATTTAGATTGTTTCCAAGATTTAGCTCTTACAAACTGTGGTTCTATAAACGTGGGTGCACATATATCACTCTGGTATGATGTTTTTGCTTCTTCTGGGAAAATACCCAGAAAGGGAATAGCTAAACAGAAAAACACCTCCAATTCTAGTATTTTAGAGAATCTCCATACTGATTTTCACAACAGAAGTAGCAGTATATACTCCCACCAACAGTGAAGAAGTATTTTTCTTTCCCCACACCCCCTCCAGCACTTCTTACTGGTTTATTTCTTGATGATAGCCATTCTTTTTGGGATGAGATGTAATCTCAGTATTGTTTTAATTTGCATTTCTCAAATGACCAATAATGAACATTTTTTCATACATTTATTTGCCATTTGTATTTCTTCATCTGAAAAGTGTGTGTTCATCTCAGATGCCCATTTTTGGATTAGGTCTTTTAATTTGGGGAGGGGTCTGACTTTTTCAATTCTTTATATATTCTAGATACAGAAGTCCTTAGTCTGAGGAGCAGTTAACTAAATTTTTTTCCACTCTGTGGGTTATCTTTTCAATCTAATGATGATTTCTTTTGATGCACAAAAACTTTTTAATAAGATGAGATACATGTTGTTTATTCTTTGCAGTATTTCTTTGCACTGCAATAAACTGCAGTTTGTTCTTTGCAGTTTGGTTTTTGTTCATGAACTCTTCACCTACCCCTATATCTTCAAAATTTCTACCTAATTTTTCTTCTAGTAGATCTAGTGTTTCTATTTTAATATTTAGATCTTTGATCCATTTTGACTTTAGTTTAGTGCATGGCGATAGACATGAGTCTAAAAAGTCTTAGATATTTGGAAAACCAGTTTTCCAGCACACAAACTAATGAATATAAAAGATCAGTTACACATCAATACAATTATGGTGGAGAAGATCAATACTCCTCTGTCTAGTTAGACAGATCAACTAAACAAAATTCAACAAAAAAATCAACATTAAATCAAACCTTTGAACAAATAGACTTAATAGATACATACAGAGTGTTCCACCCAATGACAACAGAATATACATTCTTTTCAGTTGCACATGGCATTTTCTCCAAAACGGACCACATATTAGTGAATAAAACATGCCTAAGCAAATGCAAAAGAACCACAATTTTACTATATACATTTTCACATCACAGTGCAATAAAATTAGAAATCACAGAATTATACAAACATATGTAAATTAAACAGTACACTCTTGAATAATCAATAGACCACAGACAAAACTAAGGAATAAATAAAACAGTTCTTAAAATTAAATAATAATGCCAGTACAACATAACAAAACTTATGGGACACAAAGAAAGCAGTCTCAGGAAGGAAGTATATATTGGTGAGCGCCCATATTAGAAAAGCAGAATTAACTCAGATAAATAATCTAATTATGCATTTCAAGGTCTTAGAGAAGATTACAGCCCAATCCCAAAGCTTATAAAAGAAAAGAAATTATAAAGAGCAGAAATTAAACTGATAAGAACAGATACTACACTTGATCTTAGCCAAAAGGCTGAGAAATGATAAAGAGCAGAAATTAATGAAATGGAGAATAAAAAGCTACCAAGAATCAATGAGGTAAAGAGCTGGATTTTTGAAAGAAAAAAATAGACAAACCTTTAGTCAATCTTACCAAAAAAAAAAAAAAAAGCAGAAAAAGACACACATTAATACAATTAGGAATGAAAAAGACAACATCATAATGGACACTTAAAATACAGAAAAGTATCAGCAACTACTTCATAAACATATATGCCAAACAATTGGAGAACTCAGAAGAAGTGGAGCGATTCCTAGATACATATGAATTGTCAAAACTGAACCAAGAAGACTTAAAAGTCTGGAACAATCCAATAACAGGCAAAGAACTTGAAGCAGTAATTTTTTTTAAAAATCTACTTAGTCTGGGAACCAACACTGTGCAGGCCGCCACCAGACTGGAACAGACAGATCCCAGCCTTTCCCCATGAGTCAGCACCATTTGTGGACCAGGAGTAGAGAGAACAAAATTACACCAGCAAGCGAGCCCAATCTGGGAACCAACACCATGCACAAGCCACCACCAGACTGGAACAGACAGACCCCAGCCCCTTCTGGCATGTGGGCTGGCAAGCAAGAAATACCAACCCCGCCTCCCACAAAAAAAAAAAAAAACGAAAAAAATATATATATACCAACTAAGAAAATCTCAGGGCCTGATGGATTCACAGCTGAATTCTATAAGAATGTCAGGGAAGATCTAACACCATGTTCCTCAAACTGTTTATTAAAACTGACCGGAAAGGAGTACTTTGAAAAATCATTCTTAGATACTAACATTATCTTGATGCCAAAACCAGACAAGGATTCAGCTGAAAAAGAGAACTGTAGGCTAAGCTTTCTAATGAACAGAGAGGCAAACACACTTAACAAGATACTGGCAAACAAAATGCAATGAATCATCAATACAATCATACACATAACCAAGTAGGCCTCATCCCAAGAGATAAAACCCTGAAGAAATAGGTATAAAAGGTCTATACCTCAACATGATTAAGACTAGCCTACTGCTAACATCACATTAAGTGGAGAAAAGCTGAAATAATTACCTCAAAAGCAGGAACATGAGAAGGATGTCCATTACTAGCATTCCTGTTCAACATAGTCCTCAAATCACTAACCAAAGGGATCGGGCAAAAGAAAAAAATAAAAGGGATGCATATAGAAAAGGACAAATTCAAAACATTGCTTTCAGATGATGTTATCTTTTGCTTACAAGATCCAAAAAAATTCACCAAAAGACCCCTTGAGTTAATAACCAAGTTCAGCAGTGTAGCAGGATAAAAAATAAACACACAAAAATCAACAGCATTCCTATACACAAATCATGAACTGAATGAAAAAGCAATTATCACAACAATACAATTGACTGTGGCAACAAATATTAGTTAGGTATTGACCTAAGTGAAATATCTCTACAGTGAAAATTAAACTGAAAAAAAAATCGAGGAGGACAGCAGAAACTGGAAAAAGATTCCCTTTTCCTGGATAAGTAAAACTAATGTAATCAAAATGGCTGTTCAAGGGAACAGAACAAAAGAGGCAGAAACAATCGCAGGCACATACAACTTTTTTTTTTTTGTGTGCTGGGAATTGAACTCAGGAGCTTGCACTTGCCAGGCAGATGCTTATGCCACTGAGCTAAACCCCCAACTATACAACTAGTTGATCTTTGACAAAGGAGGCAAAAACATAGAGTGGAAGAGAGATAACATCTTTATTAAACGGTACTGAAAAAACTGAATAACCACATGCCAAACATTGTGTCTAGACACATGTAATGATGCATCAGTTCCCAAACTTAATTCTTAAAAATGATTCTGGGGATATTCAAATTGAATTGATCACTGGCCAATTCTAATTTTCCCATAAGGTTTAATGTCACTGGGTGGAGAGTTTATGAACGGAGACAAAATGTCACTAAAACTTCTATTTGCAAACCAAATTGGGGTTTTTTGTTTTGTATTGTTTTGTTTTGGGGGTTTGGGGGGTTTTTTTTCTTTTCTTTTTTTTTTTTCTTTTTGAGACAGGGCCTTACTATGCAGCCTTCAGCTCACTTGGTACTCAAGCTGGTCTTGAACTCACAACAACGTTCTGCCTCAGCCTCCTGAGTGCTGGAATTACAGGCATACACCCGAATTGTTCTTGAACAGAAGTGTTCATGAACTGAACACTACCACTGTATCTCATCATGTACTAAACTAAAATCTAAGGCACCAAATATCTAAATGTTAAAACAGAAACACTTAATCTGCTGGATGATAAAATAAGTATAACTTTTGAAGACATAGCTGGAGTATAGGGAAAGATTTTCTGAACAAAACACCAAAGGCACAAGAAATAAGGCCAAGAATCAATGAACAGTATTCCTACCAAATTAAATGGTAGTCATGTCAAATTAAAAAGCTTCTGCACAGAACAGGAAAAAATCACCAGAGTGAAGAAATAATCTAAAGAACAAAAAATAATTTTGCAAGGCAAGTTACAGACAGATGACTAACAAAGAATATATAAAATACTCAAAAAATAGACTTCCAAAATAAAAGACAGAATCAAAAATTGAACAGACACTTATCAGAAAAAGAAGTACGAATGGCCATCAAATACAAGAAAAAATGCTTATCATCTCTGGTCATCAGAGAAATGAAAATTAAAACTACAGTGAGGGACTTCTGAGAAGATGGCAGAATGGTAAGCAGCAGAGATAGATTTGGTGTTCAGACCCTGAAATACAGCAATGCCAAGAAGAGAAGAAGGAGGGAAATGGGACCTTTGGGTCCATGAAGGATCTGAAGCAGGAATTGAAGCCAATAGGGAAAGCAAAGAAAGCAATTCCAAAGAAGAAGGAGGTGGTGGGCAGTGCTTTCTCCCTGAGTAGATATTCACTGTGTGGGAGGAGCAGTTCAATCTACAGACTCAAGGGGACTTCTGGCAAGCCAATGGCCCTCCTCAGGGAGGTCTAGCACTGCAATGAAGCAGTGGATGCCATAGACTGCGCTGGCTGGTGAGTGGTGTGGAGTTGGTCTTTCCTCCAGAGACAGTGATTGGCCAGGAGCCATCATGGAGAGGTACCAACTGAGCTCATAACTCATAACAACTGCTCACCCCAGCTGAGTGAAAGCCTGCAAGAAGGGGCACTGACTGCTGCAAGCTGAACACATCTGGTTCCAGTCTCACGGTCAGAAATCAGCCTAAACTTCAAGGAAAATAAAGATTAAAGACCCAGGCCCGCTGAGATTATCCACTGTCCCACTGTAAAGCTATTGCTAACTTCTTGAGATAAATCAACACAAACTTTGAATCTGTCTGACCATGTTATTTACCAGTGATAACAGAAATGCACCTTAAAGTGGACATTTTCATCCTCTGTCTCTCTCTTTCTTTTTTTATTTTTTGTCTTAATTGTTTGATCTTGTTTTTATAAGAGTGTGAATATGGTTCTAGACTTTTTGCAGTTGTTCTGTTCTGCTCTTCCTTTTAATTCTTCCCTCTCTTTCCCTCCTGTCTTCTGTACCAGCTTCCTGAAGTTTGGGTGACCTTCCTTTGTCCTCCATCCTTGCTATCAA
>PVJX010002234.1:0-134728 GCA_004027295.1 Dolichotis patagonum | reverse complement strand
GGGGCTATGGGCCCAAACAGACCTGGCCCAGATGCTGGTCTCCGGGCAGTTCCCTGTGGATGAAGGGCCGGCCTACCAGTCCCAAACAGTCGTGCTGAGATGCAGGTCTGCGCAGACTTTCAATCCAAACAGCCGGGCCACTCTGCGGGTCCCAGGGGTTCGGGTCCCAAACAGACAGGCCGCGATGCTAGTCTCTGCGAGACTTCCTCCCCCTCCTACTCTTTTCCAAAACTACCTCTTTTTCATTTCAGGTAGTCACATACCTAGACCTTAACTACTAATGTGTGACCACTATCTTTTCAGAATTCCAGGAGAACTATTAGTTGTTTTTCCTTAATAGTTGCATGATTTATTAAGAAGAGGAATCATATAAATTTCTATAGGATCTTGTCTGAATACAGGATTGGAAGGGGGCATTTAGTGAAGACATTAGGGAACCAAACCAAAAAGTTGCTGTAGAAAAGCTTCCATTGGAAAAAAAAAAGCTTCCGCTGGATGGCAAATAATCCCCACAATACACAAAGCCAGAGTCCTCATCCTAGAAACTAAACAAGTGAATGTTTGAAGGAATGTTGGAGTGTTGAAGTGAAAATTTCCCATTAATGGAGGGAGCCCTCTGCCCAGTTGCCTAGGCTCACGTGGCTGGGGCCTCAGGTCACAATGGGCCATGTCTCCCCATCTGCCAGTTCCCCAGTATTTCCTGCTTTACTCTGTGATGTGCAGTGCACTTGGCTATGCTGCCCCTTCCAGGAAGATTCTCAGAGTCTGAACTCTGGGTCAGCAATGAGACAGGAGGGGTGAGAGCAGCAGGTACACAGCTCTGGATGTGCGCAGCCATGAGACAAACAGGGATGAAGAAGCCTTGTGAATGCAGAGAGGGAGGGGACAGAACTTATAGATCCCATCTCTATTGAAAGGTGCAATGTGTGTTATGAACCAAAAATAGAACAACGTTCATTGTACTCATGGAAGAACACCCGGATTCTGCTCTGTACCCCAAGGGAGAAACACATTCTCGGTGGGAAATCGATGACACCCAGGCCTGGAAAGAGCCCCAGAAAATCATGGACCACTGCTGAGATGACACAGCCCTGCAGCTGTGTGCAACCCTGCCCAGCCTCTGCTGATTTGCATGTGCACAGAGCACAGCGCAGGCCCTAAATATTTCTTCACAAGCTGCTCACACCCTGTGCCGGAGTCAGTCTCAGTCAGGACATGGCATGGACATGAGGGTCCCCGTTCAGCTCCTGGGGCTCGTACTCCTCTGGCTCCAAGTTGAGAAAAGATTGATCTCGCAATTTGGTCTATTTGGAGTTGCCTGGTGAGAGCTGCCTGGCTCTTCAAGGAGGTCTTGTTTTACCATGGTTGTGTGGATACTTGTTGTTTCTGATTTCAGGTGCCAGATGTGACGTCCACATGACTCAAACTCCATCTTCCTTGTTGGCATCTGTGGGAGACACAGTCACCATCAATTGCAAGGCCAGTCAGGGTATAAGCAATTACTTACACTGGTACCAACAGAAACCAGGACAAGCTCCTAAACTCCTGATCTACTATGCAACCAGTCTGCAATCTGGGGTCCCTTCGAGGTTCAGTGGCAGTGGATCAGGGACAGATTACACTCTTACCATCAGCAACCTGCAGCCTCAAGATTTTGCTACTTATTACTGTCAGCAAGGTCGGTATACTCCTCCCACAGTGATACAAGCCATGACAAAAAGTAGCCAGAGAAGTAGAAGTGTGAGGCTGGGCTGCCCTTTCCTCCTCCCCTGCTGTGCTCAACTGCTGGGAGCAGTTCTCTCACCCAGCCAGGCTTGGAAGCTCCTTGGAAGCTTTAGAGGGACCAAGACTCTCCTCTACACCGCAACTCTCTTTCCTTGTCCTCAGCTCCATCAGGACAGACAGCACAGGGTCTGTCCTGATTTAGTGAAGACACAGATGAGCACCTCTGAGCAGTGTGGGTTATGGCATTGTTTTGGATTCAGATAGCAACAGAGAGGCCCTTCTGTGCATTCTGAGAGTTTTTAAAGACTTGCTTCAATTTTAGAGTAAATTTAAGACTATAGAAAAATTTAAAATACAGAAATGACCCCTGTAACACTGCCTGCATGGCTATGCAGTCTATCATCAAAATCCCTGGGTAAAATTGCTGCAAACAATCAAGACTGATAAACATGCAGAGTCCATAGTTTATGTGAAGCTTCACTCTTTTTAAAATTTTTTATTTTTTTTAATTTATTTTAAAGAAAGTAAAACTAAACTTAACAAAACAGAAAAAAAGTTGATCAGAAGAAAACAATGTAAATGATACAGATTTCAAAGTAAAACAACAAGAAATCATCACTGGCTACCATAATGTCTCGTTTTCTTCTAAATATCTGTCCCTATCTTCACACACAATGAATTCATACAAAACAAAACAGTATTAACCTGATCAGAACAGAGTGATGAAGGCATTACAGGCCTTCAAAACCAGACAAGAGGGAAATCAACAATGGCTGCCATAGTATCTCTCATTCTCTTCAAAATATCTATCTATACTTTCATGTATGTTAAAATTAAACAATACAAAACAGACTAAAATCACTCTGAACCAAGAATAAAAGCATTGCTGTATTTCACAGCATGACAATACGGAATTAGCAATGGTTACAATAATGTCTCTTTTTCTTCAAAGAAGCTGTTCATTTCATCATGTATAAAACAACCGATTCTTGTAAACTGTTTAGGAGAAGTTCCACACCTATATGAGTTTCTACATGTGTACTGAAGCTCACTGTTGATGCTGTACATTTCACCAGGAGAAACCATTGTGCAATAACACATACGCAGCACTTGGCATGATGCGATTTTGTTTCACTGCCTTAAAAATCCTCTGAATTTTCCCCATTCATTCTCTTTCTCCAATTCCTGCCAGTCATTTGTGTTTTACCATTCCCATAGTTTATCCTTTTCCAAAGTGACAAACTCTTGCTTTTATTGCATAGACATTTTTGAAAGATAGTCTCAGAATAGACTGTATTAAGGAACACAATAATTAAACATACTGTATTAGTCAGGGTTTTACTAGAGAGAACAGATATAACACAAGATATACAGATGTAAAAGAAACAAGGTTCCCTTATGATGGTCAGCCACAGAGTCGGATGAGGAAGCGTGCAGAGGGCATCTACACAATGGAGGACTAAGGATTCAATCCAAGGCCTGGAGTTCACCTTAGTGTCTTGTGCAAGTCCACACCAGCAGGCTGATGGGTCTGTGACAGAAGGCTGAAGGCTCTATGATGAAAGGCTGAAGAGTCTGTGTCGGAAAGCTGAAGAGTCTACACTGGAAGCCAGGAGACGAGGTCCAACCATAGGTGAAGACTGGAGCTTCTCCCAAGGATGGAATGCATTCTTCCTTCCTCCTTCCTTTTTACACCTCCAGGTGATAACCCAGCCTGGGGTAGGTCTTCTTCTACACCCTTGGGTGTAGAGTTTCTAAACCCTTTTAAACTACTAAGTGTCTCAAGTTGACACAGTCAATCAACCATTACACATACTGAATAACACATCTTGCTACTTACAAGATTTCCTTTATATCTTCTATGATTAACTGGAATATTTTGGATTATTGATGGTTTTGGAATAGAAGCTATCAATGTATTGATTCTATCACAGAAGTCTCCAGAAATATATAGATTTGCTTGGAGTAAGAGTCTACTACTATTTTTAAAAGTTGGGGATGAATATTTAGTCCTTTGCCCCTACCTTTAACTGGATTCACAGGTTGAAATTTAGAACCCTCACTGTTCTTGTTTGTATCACTTGGATTCATTCACTGTTTCACTGAACCTACAATGGGTTCTTTCTCCATTGCTCAGGAGAGTGCCCAGCAGGCTGCCTTTGGTCTTGAGCGTTAGAGCAAAAGAAGCAGATTCGTTTAATGCTGAAACATATCTCCTCTCCTTATTCTCCCTTCCTCCCATGTTATTTTTATGACTGTGCACTTGAACACATCTCATAAACACAGTGTCTCTGCTCAGGCTGAGCAACAGGTTTAATTGTTGGGAAGACAATAGAGGTGCCATAGTTGATGTAGTGTCCCCAGTATGCTGTTTATGTTTCCGACCGAGATATCTGCAGTAGAAGTGTTGTCAGCACTGTAGGGACCCAGTCTTTAAGGTTGCATTGTTATTTTTCAGAAAAACTCAGACTGAGGCTAGGAATGCAGCCCCTTCTTGAAGCCCATTCCCTGCTTCCTCATCCCAGGGACAAGATGTTCTTATCTGTTCCCTAATTTACGTAGTTATTCATTTCTTCTCTATTAATTTTTTCCTTTTCAATGGGTATTAATGAAGATAAGTTCTAAAACATATCAAGCACCAAAACATGGTAAGAATAGTATAATTAATTAGTGATAATAAATAACCTAATGAACTCTATCTCTTTGGTTCTCTATCAAATGTTAATTAAGGGAAATCTGAAATAAACAAGTACTTAGAGTAACTGAAACTTTTAATTCCTGATGAAAAAAGGGAACTTATAACCTCTTAGTAGCTCAATATGGCATAGGTGTAGAAATTTACTATCCTACCTATCAAATGCTCCCCAAGGCCTCTGAATAAATTCTTTGAAAATAGCCATTCACACAGCATCCTGGATCTGACTAATCAAACTAACTTTATTCATAACAGCTTGAAGTAGAAGCTACCCAAGTCCTCATCAGCTCATGGAGAAATAAATGATGATATTACCATGGCTAAATAGTATTCAGAAATAAAGGTCACAGTATTTGTACATGGAACAAAATGAATCACTTAACAACAATTTTTATTATCAACTGTTTTTGTGTGCTGACTCATTGGCTTTCTGAAGACTGCCTTTGTTCATTTTATTATTGCGCTTTGCATGTTTTATTCTCCATGTGTTTTTTAACATTTGATGGCATTGCCATGGTTTGAGGTTCCACTGGGATGGGATGACAAATGCTGCCTGGCAGATTTTTATTCTTGAGCTTCTCCCCCATTTTAACTGCTATGCTGTGGGAATTGTCGGGTCACAGCACCTTCTTCACAAAACTGAGATCCCTGTCCAACCATATACTCCCACCCTCTGCATCAAGCACCACCCACTGGGAGGCCTTTCCTTCCTTTCAGTACAATAAATCACCATGTTTGTACTTTTTAGATAGCACTAATATCTACTTAATGTTCTCACCTTCTTGTAATCTCCATTATCTTCTTTTTAACTGCCCAATGAAATATTTTCCACCTGAAAAAACCAAAGTGAAATGAATCATACTTTTCCAATGAAAAAAAATGCTTGTTTTGAATTTAAAATTTTTTCACTGAATGTTAAGGTTCCAGAATCAAGGTAATGCCATCGTGTGAGGGATAATTTTCCATGAAGAGGTAATAGAGTTTTCAGTGGCCTTTGAAGAACCAAAGCAGGATGCAATATTGGCATAAATGAAATTTATTAGAGTAGAGTCTGAAATTGTTAAATAGCAAAGAATTCGAGCACTGGATGCAGTGTCTATAGTTGTGAGAGTGTTTTTCATGGCGACCAGAAAAGGTGTTTGTCATACTCAGCTTGTGCTGTGTATGCTGTGGCCACATGAATCAAGTCAACCTACAAGGACCACATGAACAATAATGAGACCTGCAAACATTAGAAGATCTCACTAAATCCATTAAGAGTTTACTGAAAATAAGTATGTTTTGCCTCATAAGCCACACAAAAGTGCACCAGCAATACATGAATCAGACACTTGGGTGATTTTATTCCCTTAGCACAGCCCATGCCCAGGGAGTTCTTCATAGTCTGTCACACCCTGTGCAGGACTCAGTACCAGTCAGAACACAGCACGGACATGAGGGTCCTCGCTCAGCTCCTGGGGCTCCTGCTGATCTGTCTGCCAGATAAGGACGGGCAGCACTGGGATTTCCTCAGCACAGAGTGGTCAGTGCTGCTTGGTCCTTCAAGGAAGGCCAGCCAGTCATGGTTCATCAGGATTAACTGTACTGATATTTGTAATGTTTCCATTATCAGGCACCAGATGTCACATCGAGATGACCCTGTTTCCATCCTGCTTACCTGCATCTTTAGGAGACAAAGTCACCATGAGTCATTGCACGAGTCAGGATATTAAGAAATGGTTATCCTGGTATCAACAGAAACCAGGGAAAGCTCCTAAACTTCTGATCTATGCTGCCACCAATTTGCACCCTGAGGTCTCATCAAGGTTCAGTGGCAGTGGATCTGGGACAGATTTCACTCTCACCATCAGTTGTGTGGAGGCAGAAGATGTTGGAGCTGATTACTGTCTACAGGGTTGGGGTTCCCCTCCCACCGTGATAGAAGCCATAACAAAAACCACCCAGAGAGGCAGCAGTGTGGGCCTGGGCTGCCCCACTGCTCTGTCTGCTGTCTCCACCTGCACAGAGCATTGCTCAGGTAAAGCCAGGCTGTAAGGTCACTGGAGGCTTTAGCAAAAGGTGGCGGGAGGCTCCTCTGCACCCTGACTCTCCTTCAGCATCCTCAGCTGTAGCACAGACCTCACAGCTCCTGTCCTGATTTAATGAAGGACACTGACCGTCACCCCTGAGCTGTGTGGGCTGTGGCATCATTTTGGATTTTATTCAGCAGCAGAGGAGCCCTTCTATATGTTCCAAGAAAGAATTTTTAGATTTGTATCATTTTTTACAGGAGACTTCTGTTCAGAGCAACATTTAACGTGCAATGGTGTATCCTTCATACATCATGTGGCATACCCCTGCACAATCTCTTGATCAGCAACACGCAGTTAAAATTTTGTTACTATCAATCAAGGTCAATATGTATTCACCATGCCCATTTCACATTAACGTTCACTCTTGATGTATATCACCAGCATAAACATATAGATAATGATTAATGATACATACACTATATTTTAGTCATGCCTCATTGTGGTTTTTGTGTCCTAAAACTTCTCTAGATTCTCCCTGTTTATACCCTTTGTCCTCATCTCCTGCAAGTCATTCATGTTTTAGCTTTCCTGTAAGCCTTTCTTTTCAAGATTGAGTAAATCTTCAAATTTGTATTATGCAAGTGTTTCAAAAACTAACCTCACAGTACATTACAGTATGGAGCACACTAATGAAAATACTGAGCACCATACTGCCCTTCTGCAAAGCCTGTCTTCCTCTCCTCTGTTGCTTTCCTGCATAACCTGGATAACAGCATTTCTACAATTGTGACCTGAGAGAACCTCCAAATAAGCAGTCCATATGAAAAGAATGCACTCCCAGTTTCTTTTCCTCAAAGTATTTCAAGAGAGATACATGTGCCTTATTGATGAAGTTCTACCTTTATCAACAAAACAACTAATAATTGAATATTTTAGAAAAGCAAAAATTTATGTCACTATAGCTAAAATATATTGAAGTTTAAGCAGAAGTCTTTATCACAAATGTTCCAAATAGTACAGATATATATCATTAGTTCATCAATCAAACTATATAGACTTAAAGACTTGATATTTAAGAATGCTAAAATATAGAGAATAACCATACATAGCAGCTGTGTTTCCATCTTTCACTTGCCGATATATGTCTGGAGAAAAGTATTTGCTACTCTGAGAGTGCCCTTCTGTCTGTGCACTTTATGTGTTATCACTGGCTCTTTTGGTTTCAGTATCATTGATCCTCATGGAAGGATCCTGGAATGAGTTAGCCTTGGAGATACTATGAACAATACCTGCTACAGAGTCAGCAATGTATCTGCAACTAAGCTCCCGTCCAGTCTAGGACAGCTGTGTCCCATAGCTGCAGTTGAGCTGTTCTATTGTCCGAGATCATGTTTTCAATAAAAACTCAGGCAGTCCTTGCTGAGAGGTGCTAAACTCTCCTAAATGTATCTGGTGATGCAGGGTACCCTTAAGTGAAGGAGACATGGGAGGAACAGGAATGCACCTGGGTTCCGAGGCCAGCTCCATTCCTTTCTTCAGCACCCAGGGAGGACACTGGGGAGAGAGAGGTGAGAGTCAATTGCAGGAGCTCAGTGCTTCTGGGACTTTCTCAGAATTCCATGTCTCAGTTGCCACAGCTGCAGCCAATCATCAACTGCTGCGTGTGCACCCGCTCAGGGTGCTAGGATTCTCACAGGCTGCTCTTGGAGGGGGTCTGGAGCGGGGGGGTGATAGGGCTGGGTTATCAGATCTAGAACATGGCCACTCAGCCTTCCAACACCTCCTGCCACTCCACCCTACATGGTCTAGGGGTCATCCTGCTATTTGCCAACTCTGTATTTTAGGAAGAGGAATCATCTGAATTTTCACCAGAATCTTGTCTGGTAATGGATAAATTAGAATCAGCTTCATGAATATGGGTCAAAAATGCAGTCAAGACTTTGGGACTACAAACTAAAGGGGTGCTATGTTACATATGTTCTATTAGGTGGCAAATAGCCCAACAATAACCCAGCCAGCAAGCCTCATCCTGGGAACACAAGGCCAGTAGAAGTGTTGCTTTCCCATTATGGAACAGCTAAGTCAGGGAGCTCTCTGCTCACCTGTCTAGGTTCTCCTGGATGGGGCCTCTGTGCACAGTAAACCATCTGTCATCTCCATCTGCCTATTGCTTTGTATTTCCTGTTTTACTTTGTGATTGACAATGCACCTGAGTATGATGACCTTTGCAGAAGGCCTCTCGGTCAGCAGTGAAGCAGGAGGGGTGAGAGAGCAAGGGCCACTACTCGGAATGTGGCCAGCTGTGAGTGAAACAAGAGTGAAGTGGCCTCATGAATTCAGAGGTGCAGGTGACAGTTCCCAGAGATCTTCAGGCCATTCAGAAAGGCAGAAGAGCAGCACTGGAGGAGTCCCTCAGAGGAGGGAAGGAGGGCTGTGATTGTAGATGTGTTTTCCTGAAGTTCTCCAGAGTCCTCCTCAATGACCACAAGTCACTGCTTGGTCCACAAGGACTGAGCATGGTCCATGGGATCCATGAAGTTCAGAATTTACAGTGGGGCAAGACTGGGAGGGAATGTGCCAAATATGGGCTCTCAGTGTTCAATTCCAAATTTCCAGAATGTAAAATAATATGTTACACAAGCAACTAATACTATTATTTATTACTACATTAAATTAGTAGTTAATACATTACATGCAAACAGCAAATAAGCAATTTGCATATTCATTTGTGTAAAGCATGCTGTTCATTTTTCTAAACCGATGTGACGCTGAGTGAGCCGAACTCTGGGATGGGGACCTTTGCTGATCCTCTTCTCGGCCTCTGCCCCTCAGGGGCAGTGAGAACAGTGCTGAGAACCTCAGCTGGCACAGCCAGGTCAGCCTTGTGGTCCTGGTCTCTCACTGTGTTGCCCCGCCTGGGGCTCTCAGCTTGGTCAGCACCCGGAGTGCTGAGTACTTTCCCTCCCTCCATTCCCTGCCAGGTGATGCCATGCACAGGGCCTCTTACTCCTGTAGGTCCTCAGCCCCATGAACCAGGAGAGCAGCTGCTGCCTCCACAGCCCAGGTCCAGAGCTCGGCAGCTCTCAGCACTCCGAGTCTGAGCTCAGGCCAGTTTTATGTCCCTGTTCCAAACCTCTCCCATTCGCTCAAGTGCTTGACAGTCTGTTAAGACCTTAAATTCACTGCCCACATCTGAATTCCTGAAGCCACCCTAGAACCTGAATGAAGAGGAATTTTCTTCCCTGCTTCCACATCCAGTAAATTAGAAACACAGAATTATTGATTTACTAAAGGGCCTGTTAAATGTGAAATTTAACATGTTCACAGCATGCATCTCTGTTTTCTTCAGTTTATTCAGCAGCTTCTCTGACCTGCTGTGCATGGCAATCTCAGAAGAGCCTCTTTCAACCTAGAGAGGAATAAGGATAAGGGATCACCTCAGAAGTGAGATATAAGAGAAATGAAAAAGATAGACAGGTACTGGGAAAGCTTTTCATACACCTAAAATGGGATTTTTGAGGTGAAAAGCTTTCTTTGCCTGGATTTCTTCAGAAACCATTTTGAGCCTTCTTGAAGCATAGACACATTGCAGCCTCTGAGATCAGGAGCCCTTAGGCCCAACCATGAAAAATCCTTGTGTTGAGATTCCTAAAGTAGGAGGAGAGAATTTGGGTCCTTTCTACTGTATTCAACCTGCTGCACTATTCCCAAATATTCCAACATTCAGACTTGTTATTATGGTTTGAAGTATATCCTGATTCTCTCATTGATTATGGAATGATTCCAAATTATACTGCCAAGCATACTGAGAGTAAGAATCAGGCTGGGCCTTAGAGCTGCCCTTGGAGGAAGACAGGCAGAACATGTGCTTGGGGGGAGCCTGGGGCTGGACAGCAGCAGTGAGTTTGTCCTCCCGTGTTGTAACAGTCATGTTGTGATAATGAGTAGAGGAACCCAGGCAAGTTCAGAGAGTTCACACATTTTGCTCTCTTCTTATCTTCACTTCTCACTTTATACTTTAAGCTGAAACAGCCCATGTGCTTCCCTCCATCCTTCCTTCTCAGTGGGATCGCAACATAGGACCATGGACCTCAAGTAAAACATGATCTGAAACTTGAGAACAGCAGTTGACTCTGCTTAGGGAAGAGCAGCCTGATTGGGACCTGTGACCCAAGGAAAACACGCATGCCCTGTAGGCAAATCTGCACTGTTCTATTGTCCACAGGAATCCCAGGGGCACTGAGCCTCTGCTGAGATGGGCCAGCCCTGCAGCTGGGCCAAACCCCCTGCCCCTGCTGATTTGCATATCCCAAGACCCCAGCAGACTACTTGAGGGCTTCTTCATAGGCTGCTGGTCTCACCCTGTGCAGCTTCAGTGCCAGTCAGGACATAGCATGGACATGAGGGTCCCCGCTCACTTTCTGGGGCTCTTGCTGCTCTGGGTCCCAGGTAAGAAAGGACAGTACCCAAAATTTACTCAGCAGTGTGTTCAGAATTGCCTGACATTTCAGGGAAGCTCCATTTTATCATGAATAATCATGTTGATGATTTTTGCTTCCAATATCAGGTACCAGATGTGACGTCCAGTTGACACAGCCTCTACGCACATCTGCATCTGTGGGAGACACAGTCACCATCAGCTGTCAGGCCAGTCAGGGCATTAGTAGTTACTTAAACTGGTATCAGCAGAAACCAGGGCAAGCTCCTAACCTCCTGATCTCTGCTGCAACCAGTTTGCAATCTGGGGTCCCATCAAGGTTCAGTGGCAGTGGATCTGGGACAGATTTCACTCTCACAATCAGCAGCCTACAGCCTGAAGACTTTGCAACTTATTACTGTCAATATAATTATTATGCCTCCCACAGTGATACAAGCCATAACAAAAACCACCCATGAAAGAGGTAGTGCAAAGTGCAGAGGCCACAGCTTTCACCCCTTCTGTCTTCAACTGCTGAGGGCATTTTTCTGACCCAGCCAGTCTTGGAAGTTCTTTTGGAGGCTTTAGAAGAAAGACCCAAGATTTTTCTTTATGCTAGAATCTGTTTCCTTTTCCTCAGCTCCAGCAGCGCAGACAGCACAGCGTCTGCCCTGGTTTAATGAAGGGCACAGAAGCACCTCTGAGCATTGTGGGCTATGGCATCACTTTGGATTCAGACAGCAACAGAGAAGCCCTTGTATGCATTCTGAGAAACAATTTCTTGTCTTGCTTCAGTTTATAGATTTCATGTCACCAAAAAATTTAAAACACATAGGTTGCCCTTACAACCCTGCCCATGTGGCTATGCAGTCTATCATCAACACCCAGTTACAATTTTGTTGGTAACAATTAAGTTTCATATACATGTAAAATCCATAATCCACATTAACGTTCGCTCTTCATGCTGTACATTTCACCAGGAGAGACAACTGTGTAATAACACGCAGTATTTTGGTACGACAAAAATATCACATCACTGCCCTAAAAATCCTTTGCTTAAGAATTTTCTTCACTCACTCTCTTTCCTTTCATTTCCTGTAAGTCATTGGTGTTTTACCATTCCAATAGTTTTCCCTTTTCCAGAATGACAAACTCTTGATTTTACAGTATAGAAGCTTTTAGAAAGGTAATCTCAGTGTAAGTTTTATTATGGAACAGCATAATTAAAAACATTGAATAACACATCTTGTTAATTGCAAGATTCCTATTATACCTTCTATGCTTTTCTAGAATATCTTTTCTTAGTGATATTTTTGGAGTAGAAGATTTCAATGTAATGATTCTGACTCAGAATTCATAAGAAATGTACAGATTTCTTTGATGAAGAATCTACTGCCAATTTTAAAATATGGGAAGAAATTTTACAGTGTTTTGCCCCTCCCTTTAATTGATTTGCAGGTGGAAATTTAGAACTCTCACTGCTCTTCTTTTATATCAGAGTCATTCACTATTTCACTGAACCTAGCTTGGGGCTTTCTGTATTGCTCAGGAGAGTGCCCAGCAGGCTTCCCTTGGTCTTGAGCATTGTGAAGGAAAGAGCCTGTTTCATTTCATGCTGAAACTATCTCCTCTCCTTATTTTCTCACATCTGGCCATGTGGTTTTCATGACTGTGCAAGTTTACCAAGTCTCATAAATGCAGTGTCTCACTTCAGTGTGAAACTCAGGGTCAACTTTTGGGAAGACAAAGGAGCTGCCATCGTTATCCTAGGATCCCTGTAGGCTGTTTATTTTATGAATCAAGATGGCCACACTATAGCTGTGTCAACCACTCTGTAGGGACCCAGTCTTTAAGGTTGCACTATTATTTACCAGAAAAATCTGAGATTGAGGCTTATTCCATATTCCTTTTATATATCCCATTCCCTCTTTCCTCATCTCAGGGATACTATGTTCTTGTTTATTAGTTTATTGTTTTCCTTTTTTTTTTTTAATCAGTACCAGGGATCGAACTCACGGCTGCTCACTTGCAAGGCAGGTACTTATGCCTCTGAGCTAAATTCTCAGCTGCTATTTAATACTTTATTTGCAGTAATTTTTCATTTCTTCTTTGTTAACATTTGGTATTGCAAAGAAAATAAGTTTTAATAAGTTGTCAAACCCAGAAACATGGCAAGAAAGTGGTGACTAATAAGCATTAATAAATAACTTGATGAACTGTTTCTTTTGTTTATAGTCAAATATTAATTATGGGAAACCTTAAACAAAGGAACAAACAAAGTCCTGGAAGCTAAAACTCTCAACTCCTGATGAAAGAGAGGAACGTATTTCCTCTGTGCAGAACAGTTTGGAAAGGGTTTAGAACTTTGCTATGCAACCTAAGAGCTGCCCTCCCAGGCCTCTGAGCAAGGTCCTCGGCAACAGTAGTTCACACAGCATCTTGTGTCAGACTAGTCAAGCTGGCTTCCTTCCTAAGAGGCAGAAGTGCAGGAGAGAATATTGGTGCAAAGGGAATTAATTAGAGTCTGAAGTTGTTAAATAGGAATGAATTGCAGCACTGGGCACAATGTCAGAGATGTGAGACTGTTTGTCCATGGTGACCAGTGAAGGTCTCTGTAATCACTCACCATGTGTTCTGAATGCTGTGGTCACATGACTGAAGTCACTCTGCAAGGACCGACAGAACAGTCATGGAACCTGTATACAGTAGGACGTTTCACTGAATCCTTTAAGTGTTTGCTCAAAAATTTGTTTTTTGCTTAGTAAGCAATATAAAAGTGAATCATAATAGAAGAATCAGATCCTTGGGAGATTTTACTCATTTAAGGGTGGAGATTATAGTGATATATTCAGCAGACATGTGGTTCCAGAGCACTGCGTGGCAGAGTAAATTCCCTCTCTTCAGAACTTGGAGACCCTGCTATGTACCTTCTAATGCTTCTCGGCATGATCTCCCAAAGCCCTGCCTGTCACAAGCTCTTAGCAGAATTTTCTCACTGTGTGTGGCCTTCTCCCATCTCAACGTCCGCAGTTGCAACCACTCAACACCACTGAGGGTGTGAGCAGGGGAGCTGCTGGGTTCTCACAGGCTGCTCTGGAAGGGGCTCTGGGATAGGAAGGATGGGTTGGCCTTATAGATCTATGGTGTGATTCTTTACAAACATTTCCTTCAGGGGCTCATGGGCATTGCCAAAACTAAATCTATGTCATATCCTGTTGGTTTCCTATATCAGGTTCACTGCCCTATGACTATTCTCTTTTTAGAACTCGTGGTGAAGTGTTGGTCTTTTGTGCCTAAATAATCTTTAGGATTATTTATTAAGAAGAATCATTTGATTTTCAATAGAATGTTGTCTGGTAATTGATAGACTAGGATCAGCTTCGTGAATACAGCTGAAAAGATTCAGAAAAGATTCAGTCATGGCCAAGGGTACCAAAATGAATAGGTTGCTGTGTTAAAGATCCTCCACTAGATGGCGAACAACTCCACATTAAACAAAGAACTGGACTCTGGTCAGAGATGCAGAGGAGATGCACTGGAGGAGCCCCTAACAGGAGGGACAGTTGGGCAGGGAGAGGGGCTGTGACTACAGACCTGTTTCCATGCTGTTCTCCAGAGTCCTTGACAATGAGTGCAAATCACAGCTCGGTCCACAGAGGCTGAGGGTGGACTGTGAGCTTCATGCTGCTCAGATTCGGCAGAGGGGAAGGATCCGGAGGTAACGTGGCAACTCTGGGCCCTCAGTGTTCTTTTTCAGTCTGCCAGTTTTCAATGCCATGTTACACAAGCAACTAAAACCATAGTTTATTACTATATTAATTTAATAGTTAATGTGTTAAATGGACACAGTGAGTAAACTATGTATTTACACATGTAACTTATGCTTTCATCTTTTCAGGAGATCAGAAGCTGGGATGAGGTGACTCTGGGATGGGGACATTTGGAGATTCTCTTCTTGGCCTCTGCCCCTCAGGAGCAGTGAGAACAGTGCTGAGAACCTTTAGCTCACCGAGCCAGGCCAGCTCTTCGGCCCCTGTCCCTCCCAGTGTTGCTCCTCCTGGGCTCTCAGGTTGGTCAGCACCCAGAATGCTGAGGACTTTCCCTCCCTGTGTCCCCTGCCAGCATGCACCACAGGGAGCTCCTCTGGTTCCCCAGGTCCTCATCCCCATGGGTCAGGGGAAGAGCTCCGTCCTCCTCAGCCCGGAGCCAGAGCTTGGCAGCACTCAGCTCTATGAGCCTGAGTTTAATCCAGGTTTAGGGCCCTGTTTCCAGCCTCTCCACTCACTGAGTGCTGGAAAATCTATTAAGACCTTAACTTCACTGCCAACATCTCCTCCGTTCCTGAAACCCCCCTGGCACCTGGGTAAAGGAGGATTTTTATCCTTGTTATCCAGGATTCCTGCTTGTTCCTAACACAGCAGAAAGTTTTTTTTCAGATTGCTCTTCACCATCCAATGTAAGTCATCAACGCAGCATTATTTATTTTCTAAAGGGCCTGTTAAAAACTTAACACATTCATGGCAGTCATTGCTGTTTCCTTCAGTTTGTTCAGCAGCAGCTCTGACCTGCTTGCATGGCAAACACAGATGAGCCTTTTCCAGCCTAGGGATTCCAAGTCTCATGTGACCACTGCCAAAGTGAGATAAAGTAGGAATGAAGATGGTGCACAGGTTCTGGGAAAGATTTTCATATACCTGAAATGAGAGGATGAGGTGAAAAGCTCTGTCTGGATTTCTTGCAGAAAGATTTTTGAGCATACTTGATGCAAAGGCACAATATAGCCCTCTGGAGATCAGGAGCCCTCAGGCCCAACCTTGAAAGCTCCTTGTGTTGAGATTCCCAGAGCAAGAGGACACAATTTGGTTGGTTCCTTTCTACTCTATCCAAGCTCCTGCACCCTTCGGAAATACTCTAACATCCAGAGTTCTCTTTATGGGTTTCAGTATACCCTGATTCTCGCGTTGTTTCTTAGATGATTCTAACTTATCCTGCAGAGAAAATAGACTGCCGGAACCTGGCTGGGCCTTAGTACTGCCCTTGGAGGAAGGTAGGCAGAAACGTGTGCTTGGGGGAAGCCTGGGGCTGGACAGCAGCATTGCTCATGTCCTCCCCCGCCGTCTTAGTCATGCTGTGATAGTGAGTAGAGGAACAAGACAGGTTCACAAGTTCTGCTCTGTTCCTGTCTTGCCTTCACATTTTTAACCCAAAGTTTGAAACAGCCTGTGTGTTTCCCTTCATTCTTCCTTCTAAAAGGGATCATGATGTAGGACCGAGGTCCTCAAGCAAAGGGTGTTCTGAAACAAGAACAGCAGTGCACTCTGCTCCTGGAGAGCAGCCCGATTCTGTCCTGTGGCCCAAGGAAGAAACACGTGCTCTGCGGGCAAATCTGTGCTGCCCTGGTGTGGACAGGAACCCAAGGGACACTGAGCCCATAGTGAGATGGGCCAGCCCTGCAGCTGGGCCAAACCCCTTCCAGCCCTGCTGATTTGCATATCCCTAGAGCCCAGCAGGCTACTTGAGGGCTTCTTCATAGGCTGCTGGACTCACCCTGTGCAGCTTCAGTCCCAGTCAGGACACGGCATGGACATGAGGGTCCCCGCTCACTTTCTGGGGCTCTTGCTTCTCTGGGTCCCAGGTAAGCAAGGGCAGCTCCAGGAATTTACTCAGCTCCGAATGTTCAGCATTGACTGACATTTCAGGGAGGGCCTGTTTTACCTTGAATATCTATGTTGATATTTGTTATGTTTCCCATTTCAGGTGCCAGATGTGACATCCAGTTGACACAGCCTCCATCTGCATCTGCATCTGTGGGAGACACAGTCACCATCTCTTGCCAGGCCAGTCAGGGCATTAGCTATTACTTAAACTGGTACCAACAGAAACCAGGACAAGCTCCTAAACTCTTGATCTATGCTGCAGACATTTTGGAATCTGGGGTCCCATCGAGGTTCAGTGGCAGTGGATCTGGGACGGATTTCACTCTCACCATCAGCGGCCTGCAGCCTGAAGACTTTGCAACTTACTACTGTCTACAGTATGATGAGATTCCTCCCACAGTGATACAAGTCATAACAAAAACTACAGAAAGACGCAGAAGGGTGAGGCTGGGCTGCCCCAGCTGCTCCTCTTTGTGTCTCCAGCTGCAGAGCAGGTTCCTCAGATACAGCCAGGCTTTGAGGGTCACTGGAAGGATTTGGTAGAAGCCTCCACGGAAGCTATTCTATATTCTAGCTTTCTTTTCTGTTTCTCCACCCTGATTTAATGAAAGAGATGGATGAGTACACTGGAGTAATGTGGATTATGGCACCATTTTGTATTCACATGGCAACTGAGAAGCTCTTCTTTGGGTTCCAAGAAATAATTTTTTAAAAAATCTTTTATCACTGTTACAGATTTATCAGTTAATTTTAGTTTTTATTTTAAAGAGACTAAAAACCAACAAAGTGCAACCGAATAAAGTTAATTCAAACAATAGAATGAAATCCATACTGCACTAAAAAACAAGGTAACAAAAATCAACAGAGACTACATGATATTTATTGTTATGTTCAAAGCAGCTTCCCATTGCATCAGAGGTAAGAAAGTCAAATGAAACCAAAAGGAATAAAATCAGACAAAACAAAGCAGTGATAACTGTACAGAACATCAAAATGAGATTATAGAAAATTAATAATGGCTACAGCTGTGCCTCTTAAAATCCTACATTTAGAGATCTATATTCACAATAAAATTTGAAATTCAGAGTTATTATTTATTCCTCTGGCCCTACATCTGCATAGTAGATCATAATCATAAATTGCAACTCTGTCACAACACAGCAAGATAAATTTAAACTCAAAGTTCATAGTTTAAATTAAGTTAGCCACTTGATATTAAATATTTCGGCAAAAAACAGGTATAATTCCATATTCCAAAATGCGTTATGATCCAATGTTGTCATAATATCACTATCTTGTACCTGTGCAGCTTCTTTTTCCTCCGTTTTCTGTAACTGAATAATGTCTTTCCATGCCTATAGTTTTTCCTTTTCTACAAAGATTAAAATCCTGGAATTTACACCGTGGAAGATTTTCAAAAGCTAATGTCAAAATATACTGCTATGGAACACAGAAATAAAAATAATGAATAATACATTTTGCTTCAACCAAGACTCCCTTTATAACATCGTTTATTATGCTGAATATCCTGGCACAGTAAGGGTGTTAGATCCTTTACTGTGCAATACTATGCTGCTTTCCCATTACTTTCAAATGAAAATTATGTGAGTAATACTAATAAAGGTGTTAGTCATAGCCACACAAGCATTAGAGAATTTTTAAAGTACTTTTTGAAATAAAGTGTATGTTTTATAGGGGGTAGGTGATATACACGTTTTACTATTAAACTTTTAATAAGTTGTTCAAATGGAAAGGGCATCTTGCCCCTGGCTTTGTCTGACAATCACAGGTGATGCAGAAATTGGCAGGTGTTCCTTTGCCCTGCCTGAGTCAGCTGTACATACGGGACAGGAGTGCCCTCGAGCGGGCAAAGCTACTATAACGAATTAAATTAAAATCTCAGCCCGTGGTGACCCTCTGTCTCCCTCTTGTGGCGACAATGGATACGTGCAGCGTTTCCAATCTCAACAGCTGATGTTGCTCAGTTTACACAGCCTAAGGGGATGAGGGACTGGGAGGACTCTGAGAGACCAAGTACTTCAATTTCTTCATTTTCAAAGAAAAAAGAAAAGCAACTAAAGTCAGAATAGGGAAGTGACTTGCCCAAGACCTAACAAACAGTTTAGAATAAATCTCTGGTTTCCTGAAACCCTAATTAATGTTTTCTGGGGGCCCAGCTCCACCCTGGAAGATGCAACTATTCCAACTATGTCTCTGATTTGCCCTCCCGTGATCCTTGGACCCAGGGTGTGCCTGTGTGCATGCGTGTGTGAGTGCATGTGTGCACGTGCGTGTGTGTACAGGCAGGTGGGCATAGGAGTCCTTCCTCTCTCACCCCCCAGCACCACAGGAGCACCTGGAGTTTTCCTTCCTGCACTTGCCCCCCAACATGCTCTGGACGTAGTCTCTCCTCTTGATGACTTTCTAGGACTGTCACCCTCACAGTCTGACACCGACCCTTTGCCAGAGCCCTGCATTCCTATGGACAGTGACGCTGAGGTCACTCAGCAGGCCCTTCCTGCTGTCCCATCTCCACCAGGGCTGTGGAGCAGCTCTCAGAGGCAGACCCACAGGGAGAGAGTTGCAGTCATTCCTTGAACCTCTGGACTCAGCGCCTGACCCATGCTGCTTAGATGGCAGCAAACTGAAGCAGCAGTTCACATAATGACGTTGTGTTTAACAAAGATTGCAGAGTCCCAGCTTTGGTGGGTCCCATTATGACTGTTGGCTTATTGCTGACATGAAAAGAGTATGTAGTCAGTAGAAATCATACTTTGGAGTTTGACTCTTTGTCTTTTCCCGGCCAGGCGCTGCTCCATGGGGTACTCTATGCTCTGCTGTGCTGAGCAGCAGCTCCCAGTGAACCTCATGATGAAGAAGGGCCTGCAGTGTTTGGACATCATATTTGTTTCTCTTCATTCTGTCATATCTGTAAACACCATCGGCTCGGGTACATGAGACAACACTTCATTATAAAACAAGTTCTTGTTAGGTGATTTTACCCACGTGTAAGCTGATGTAGGTCTCCTGAGAATATTTAAGACAGGCTAGGCTAAGTTACAAAGTTGCATAGGTTAGACCTACAAGAGTCCATGTATTTTCCCCCTTATGGTATGTTCAAAGCATAATGGATTTGCTGAGGTGGAAGCCAAGAAGCCTCTGTGCATCTACTGGATACCAATGACTCACACTGAGAGACTTTCCTCAGGCTGCAGTTTCCTGTGGGAGGGGCCCGGTTGAGGTGAATTTCCAAGGATCACAGACCCAGCTTCTCTCCCACAGCCCTGGGCAGAGCCTTGCCCAGCTCATAACCATCATCACCAGCAAGAGAATTTTCACATATGTCAGCTGCTTGGGACCAAGAAGAATGGGAAGAAGACTGATGTGAGGTTCCAGGGACTTTTCCAACATGAACAAGGCAGACTGAAAAAAATTCTAGACAGTAAAAGAAAGAAGAGCAATTAGGTAGGTGGAGGGAGAACTGAGAGCAGATTCACCCAAGTGAAAGGGGAGCATTCTAGGAAGGTGATGAGCAACAGAGCCTGGCCCTTAAGAGAAGGTTGAAATGCTGGAGGTGGTGACCACTTAGGTTGGTTCCTCGTTAATAATTTATCTTTCCATTTCGTGGTGAAGGCAGAAAGTCAGATGTTGTGGGTTGAAGAACAAAGGATGCAAGGAAGGGATGGAAGCGGGTATAGGCAACTCTTAGAAAACAAGATATGAAGGGAGAGAAAGAGAGAAGTGAGGTGGCCAGAAGGAATCTGGAGCCAAAAGAAGGAGGGCTGAGATGTGATAGAAATCAATGGGTGGGCATGGAGGTCACTGCAGGGAAGGGGTGAGGGGTAGGGCAGGGGTAGAAGAGACAGTCTTCTGTGAGAGGGAAATGGCAGTGGTGCGTAGCAAGGTCACATCTTCCATCTCCTGGATTCTCCGCTCTCCATCCCAGCAGCTCATGGGATCCTCTGAGCTGTTCCTTCTCTCAAATAGATCCCACCTAACCTGGGCCACCTGGGTTGAACTCCAGGGAGAAAGGGTAAAGAGGATTGAAAATTTGCTCCTTCTAATTGTGCATTTTAATGGGATATATTGATGTTACAACACATGCACTAATTTCTGAGTGGCACCATCAGTAGGTTCCGTTCCACTCTGAATTCAGGAAAAAATTCACCTTTGCTTCACACAGGGCTGCTATGTTAGGATCCTGAGTATCAGGGTCATGGCGACCTGCACTGGACTCTTGGGAAGCCCTGTATCATCAGCACCGCCCTGTGTGCCACACTAATTAGTACTCACCTGTATCAGAGATCCACATGGCCTTTAAAGCAATGGCTGTTGGGTTGTTTGGAGGACGCTGCGTGGACCAACTTGAATGAAGGCTCATAAGACTGTCAGTCCTTCTCCAGGGGCCTCTGATTTGCATGTATCCTCCTCACATGACCCCCAACCATCCCTATAAGGATCTGGGGCCTGTGTAGTACCCACCCTGAACACACCCTGCCAGCATGTTCACAGTGGCCCCAGTGTGGCTTATTTGCAGCCTGGATTTCTGGAGAGCAGGTGAGGAGGGAGGACCTGGGAGAGGCCAGTCCAGCAAACTCTGTGTCATAGTTGAGGACAGCTCCTACTTGGTGCATAACAATGTCATGCACTGTAAATGCCACTTTGCTTTTTTACCCTTTAGCAGTGAGTGGGGACATCACCCTGACCCAGACTCCAGCCTCCTTGTCTGCATCTCCAGGAGAGACTGTCTCCATCTCCTGTCAGGCTCATGCTGATATCAACAGAGAGATGTCTTGGATGCGGATTAAACTTGGCCAAAGACTTGAAGCCCTAATATCTCATGTCACCACTTTGGTCCTGGGTGTCCCAGCCAGGTTCAGCAGCAGAGGAAGTGGAACTAGCTATGTCTTCAGCCTCAGCCCTGTGGAGCCCGGGGACTCTGGGGAGTATTACTGCATGCGTGAATACGGGTGGCCAGTCCACAGTGGTGCGAGCTATGCACAGATCTCCTGCTATGTGTCCCAGAGAATGAATTGCTAGGAGTCAGCCTGTACCTGGCTGACCTGGGTCCTCTTCCAGAGATATGCACTGTATACATTTTTGAGTAGACATAGCAGTCTCTGTCTTACTTCTGGGTCTTTTCCCCTTTGCTGTATTTTGTTGAATTCAAAGGCCATGTCTGCAATATACTGGGCTCTCTAGAGCTGCAGATGGCAGCTTTCTCTGCAAACCTGGAAGATCACAGAGCCGGGACACAGCACTTTCCAGGTCAGCCTCAGAGGACAAAGGCAGGAGGAGGCGCGGGCATCAGCCAGCCCACAGCCTCAGCTGCGGTAACCAGACTTCTTTTCCTGTGTTTCCAGAGAGCACAAACTCTGGTCTTCCCTGTTTATAGCCTTTTACTTTCCAGCTTTTCTTCCTGGTTTGCTTCCCTCTTTTCTTCCCAGGCTTCCTGTTGGCTCACAAACACACAGCCTGCTTGGGAATCCTTGTTGCTGGGGGAACTGACATGAGTGAAAAAATCTTCATCTTGGAGGGAAATTCTCATCTGAACTTTTGCAGTTTCTTTCTTTCTTTCTGTTTTTCCTAGGAGGAGGATTCAGAAAATTCAAGAAACTTTTAATTTACTTTCCTGCAGTGACTTCCACACCCACCCATCATCTTCACCTGTAAGATTCTTGCACGCAGCTGAGTTAGTTAAAAATATTATAGGCAGTGAGACAGAGCTAGGTCCTCATAGGAGCCAGTGGAGATACCTGGCAACTGTGGGGGAGACAGACACCTCTTACTCTGGTCCAGGCCTCAAGACAGGGGATCAAACAAATGCATCTACATCCTGGGCACTGATAATCTAATTAGTTCCCTCTCACCCTGGAGTCACTGTCCCATCCCTCTAGGGGAAAGGTCACAGCTCCGAGAATGCCAGTTTCCCACTTGACTTGCTTTCCCATTTGTCTCTAATGTAATCAATTTTACCTGAAGTACTGATCTTATTGGCTAAGTATAGGTATGTTCCACCTTATGCCCATCTGCTTTGTGAGTTCCCAGTCTTCTACCACCTTGAACCCATGGTTTTACTCTATAAAAGCCCCTGGAAAAGACAGAATCCTGGGCAACCCACTTGGGACCCTTTCTGTCTCTCTTCAGACAGAAGCTTTCTTTCTCCCCATAAATGTATTCTACTCTTCACCTCCCTTATTCCTAAAATTCATTCTTTGATTTTAGAGAACACAAACTTGTACTGGACATAATGTAGGTCTGGAGTTTCATTCCCCTATATCAAGATCTAAGCCTCCTTCCTTTGTTTGCAGCTCCTTCTGGCCACCACATGTTTCTCTTTCTCTCCCTTCCCATTTTGCTTTCAGAGTTGCCTGCACTCACAGTCGCCCTTTCTTTGCTGTCCTTCCAGTCTTCAACCTAGTGCAATCAGCCTTCTGCCCTCACCTCACCACAATCTCTCTTAGATTAATTTCCTTTACCAGCCTCTGTCTGATTAAGTTTAAAAAGTGTTTTTTTTCCTCTGGGTCACAAAACCCTACACAGCTGTGCCCCATGGGTCCACATGAGGGGTGGTGGCAGAAGAGGTCCTCCAGCCCCTGAAACCTGTAGATCAGCGACCCTGACTCTCAGGTTCCCCCCAGCTATTGCTTCATGAGTCTTTATGAATCTGTTGATTTTCCATGTCCTATCTTTCTCCCAGCCACGGGATTTTGGATTCTCCTTTAGGTAGGGAGGATGAGAGGGATTAGAAAGTTGAATAATGCTGTTCTCTCCAACGATATCCGTATCCTCCTCTCTGGAGCTCATGCTGCCTTATATGGCAAAAGAAACCTGGGAGCTGTGGTCACACTGAGGACCTTGAGTTGGAAGCTGAGCTCAGATTTCCTGGAAGGCCCCATCTAACCACAAGGTTCTCAGGGCAGGAGAGCAGAGTGGTCGTATTTAGAAAGGCTATATGGCTGTGGAGGAGGATGGGGTGATGCAGGGAAAGATCTGTGGGCCAGGAAAGGAGGAAGGTGGTGTCTGAAGCTGGAAAAGGCAAGGAATCCAGTTTGCCCCTGAGGCTTCCCCGAGGAAGCCCCCTGTTAGCTAGGTCAGACTTCTCCCTCCCAGAACTGTAAGGTGATACACTGTGTGGTTTGAAGCCAGTGAGGTAGGTGAGTTGTTAAGCAGCCGCAGGAAAACCATGCAAGAGGAGAGAAAGTCTTTCTACACTTGAATGGATAGTTGTTCTCCTGGCCTTTCCCAAATTGTGATCTTTTGGTCAGTTTTGACAAGAAACTGTTACTGGAGAGAAAACAGAATTCCTCTCAGGATGAGTCTCCTGGTGAGGTGCTTTCATTTGCTGTCATGTGAGGAATGCCTAAGACCCCAGGGCTCAGAGTTCACAGTCCTGGAGAAGAGCATGGGGTTAAAAATAGGAGGACAATTAAATGGACAGGCACTATCTGAAAGGAAGGACTGAGTCAGAGACACAAGAACAGAGAGGAGAGAGGAGGAAACAGCCAGGGCAATGCAAGACACCGAAACCACAGTCATTTACATAAGTAAAGGCTGAGTTTGGACCCAGAAGGGCTGAGTTTCATGTTAAGGCCATAGTGGTAGGGAGGAGGGGCAGCAGGGGTCTGTGACTGTCACCCCATCTTCCTGGTTTTTCTTTTGTGCCTGTCTGTAGGGTGAATATGTCTACATGGAAGGAACAGTGGATGTCAGACAGACCTGGGCTCAACTCCCAGCCCCAGCCCTGGCTGAACATGGGGCCTTTTGAAAACCATCCTTGCTGGGAAAGGTTCTCTTTCTCTGTGAAATAGAACCCTATGCATATAAGAGGTATCCAGATTGGGAGGGTGCCAGGTGTTGGGCCAAAAAGCACAATGTTTCTTTACAGAAGGGTCCCACATGCTCTGCTTTATGCACCCTTCAATATCTTAGAGTGATGAGGCTGCGTAAAGTTGGACTCGCCAGAGGACATTTCAAACTAAAAGTCAACATTAATTACTGTACAAAGCATGGTTCCTCACCAGATGTAACTGAGCCTTTACTGAACAGGCTAAAGCTCCTTCGCACTAGCTGTTTACTAAAGTGGGCTGCGAGTGGTAAATATGTACCTCTTCTAACTCAGGGTCATCACTTACTGACCTAGAGCGATTTCCAAGAATGAAATGATCAAAAAGTGAGCCTTCTGTCTCCTCGAGTCCATGATAGGACAAAGCCTTTGAGTGTGGGAAGGGGCAGCCCTCAACCATGGCGGCCCCGTGTCATGTGCACTGTGCTGCCCTGTGCTCCTCACTGCTCTGACCCTATGAGCCCCGCTCTCCCTCGGCCCCACACTGTTAAGGGGTGGAGTGGGCACCAGCAGCGTCTCCCAGGTCCTGATTGTCCAGTTCAGTGAGCTGGTCAGGACAGTTGGTTGATGCGAGAGATGACTGTTATTTTATGACAGAAATAAGAAAAGCAAAGAGAGAAAGGAAAAGAAGCGGAAAAGAAATGCGCAAGGAGAGGAGCGTGCTCTGAAGGAAAAGAGCGGATACACATCCAGCAATCAGAGAGACCGTGACAAGAACAAGGGGATGATGACACCAAGGTCAGCTGTCTCTGTCTTACTTCTCCTTCAGTAGTGGGTCTGGCGGCCCACTGGATCTGGTGCTGCAGGGTGACCTCACATCCGGCAGGTTCTCGTACCAGAAGATCGGTACACGGTGCGGAGCTCAGCTTGATCCTGTCGGGCTCTGCACCCTTGCCAGTGAGTCTCCTTAGCTGGCAGGTGAGGCCCAGCTGCTCCAGCCATGACACCACCTCCTGTGACAACACCACCCAGCCTGGAGCTAAACTCCTTCCATACCGCTAGGCGTTGTAAAAAATAACTTTATTTTTAACTGTCCTGTAAGATGTTTTACAGGATGTGTCCCGAGGGTTACCGTGAATTCTGACCTAAGGAAACCCGAGCTGGAGGGGCTAAGAGACTCAAGTCCACAGAGGCTGAGGTTCAGGACTGAGAACCACACAGACTACAGTCAAGAGAGGGCGCTGACCGTGAGCTCACAACACGGGACGGAAAGAGTGAGAGCCCTGAAGACACAACTGCACACAATGAGGATCCAAGACACGACCAGACCTGCCTGCTCCCCAGAGCCCTTAAAATTCCTCTTCACTGGCCCAGCTGACTGGGACCCAGATTTGAGGCCTCACATCAATTAACCTGTGAGAGGGTTTTTTCTTTCTGCAAAACTATTGGTGGCATAATTTTGGCTTTGGTGTGTCAGGCAGTGAACGCTTGTGCATGATCACACATTGTGGGCTTTTCTGTGCAGTTTTTTCTACTGCAAAGCCCTCCACCAAACCATTCACGGATAACATCAGGAAGATGAACAAGGAGAGCACATGACTACAGCAGCTTCAGTCTGGGATTCTCCTCAACCCCATTTGTGCCAGCTTCCAAGGCTGTCGTCAAAAATTACCAAACACTTTTTCTCTAAATAAATGAAATAAATCAGACTCACATGTATAAATCTCATACTGTCTCCCTAGTGTAAAAATACTTAAGGAATAAATAAGACCCAAAATATACAATAAATATTATGAAAGTGAAATAGAAAGAAACTACTCAAAAGCCGAGAACAACTGAGATGGGGAAAGGAGAAAAAGAAAAAAGGGGAACATTATATATCTATATACATAATTCATATATATGTATGCATATATGTATACAAGAGAGATGACTATGCTACTAATCTCTGTTAGTTCACTAGAGAGAACAGTTTGGTCTTTCATTGTTCGAGTGATCACTTTTTTCATATCTCTACCTTGTAATCTGAACAAGTACATTGAAGATAACCTTATGCAATATATTAATCAATGTTAATCTCCTATTATTTTATTTTGAAATTTTGTGTCCTCGTCTTATTCTTTTTTTGGTTTTTAACATAAAAAAAACCAGGAACTTATTCTGTTATAGTTTTGGGTCAGAGAATTCTGGATTCAGCTTCAGGGAGCCAAGATCAGGGTGCAGACATGCGATGTGGAGTGCAGAAGTTTTGGGGGAGACACTCTTCTTGTCTTTCCCAGCTTCTCATGGCTGCCTCTCTCCATGGCCATGGCCACGTCATACCAGTCTTCGTTCTGTGTTCCCCCTCTCCTGTCTATGATGACCCTTCCCCTCCATAATAAGCACCCTTGAGGTCTGGTTTACTTCCTCCCTTAGAATCTCCCCTTCTAAGCATCCTTAATTTACACCTGCAAAGGCCCCTCTGTCCCATAATGTAATTCCTACCTTCCACAGGGTAGGACCTGAAATCACGGTAACCATACTCTTCTGTTAAACATTAAAGTGTCAGCTCCTCCTGTATACACACATACCACCGTCTTTCTGTTTGTCTCCCTTTCCCTTCTTTATCCTTTCATAATCACAAATCATTTTACTTCCTCAAATGTACTCAGTTCCCCTGGAGAGGCTCACACAGGGAGGCCTTGCTTCATTTTGCTTAAAGACCTGCTCTGTCCCCTGTGATCTCTCAGGAGGAAGGACACATGGCCCTCATCCAGGTGGGGAGAAGCGGCCTCAACGAGGGTCAGGAGCTATTAGTCTCTGAAGCTGTGGCTGTTTTCAGGGACCCTTGATCTCCCGCCTTCTCGGGAGGTGTGGGTGGCTGTGGCTCAGGGGATCCATCTCTGCCTCCCCCTTCCTCTTACTGTGTGGGCAAACAGTGTGTGCACTGTGGGTGGGTTGTAGGGATTAAATTTATCAAGGTATAGAAATGAGACTAAATTTTTTAGTCAAGTTTATGAGGCATTTTGAAATGTTTTCCAAAATACTAAATGAGAATCAATTTTTTAGCACTGACTTGACTCAGCGGGGGAGAGTAAGCTCTAATTTAGGAATCTAAATGGTCAATTGTCTTTAGGATTTAAATTGAAAAGAACCCAGCACTTGCCTACCTGTCTCCCTTCTGGCCTCTGATTGCCAGGATTGTTAGGAAGATGCGCTTTCCCTCCTGCTCCTGGCACTGTGCTCTCCAGGGAAAGTATCAGGACTCGCAGAGTTGGCTCCTAACAGAATCCAGTGGTGAAGAAGGCTTGCGGAGCCTGGTAGGCTTCTTAGACTCACAGGCTGGGTGGCCACTCCAGTGACATGTACTGGCTGCTCAACAGCTAACCTGGCTTCCAGCAGGAGTAGAAGTAGAGTCACTACTCATCTGCAAGAAAACAGAATGTGCAGTGACCACTCTGCTGACACCTGCTGGCTACTGGGAGACCTCAGTTGTGTCTTTTCTGGGCATCTCCATCACCTTTACCTCCCAAATATCTGTTTTCAACAGGCTATTTTAAACTGCTGACCACTTAACTTTGATGACATGCAAAAACTGAACAATGTTTTACTCCTCTCCTTCCCAAAATTTATACTTTGGATGTCAATCAAAAATTTACCACCTTTCATATTTGGTATTCTTTAATGAATTATTGTAGCTGTAGTTACTTTTCTAGTTTCATCTTTGATCGAGCCAGTAGGTCCCAGAATATGAATGACATAGTGTCATTCTGGGTGGGTCTTATCTCATTTTGCTGCCCAAGATGCCAAGTCAAAAACTCTGTAAACACTCTTCTGGACACAGCCAGAATTGTGCTGTGCTAATTACTTTGGGATTTCTCAATCCAATCAAGCTGACTGTCAGGACATATCATCACTATCAGCACTTCAGAGTGCCAATCATTTTCATCTCACAGGTCTGTCTCAAAGCACTGATTGTGTGATGTGACTAAAGTTCCCGTAAATAGCTGTGGAAGGACAGCTTGGAGAGTAGCAATGATGCACTGAGAAACTCTATGGTAACTGATGAGCAGCCCTTGAGATTGCCATGAAGGAGGGGACACATCTGAAGTACTATAGATTTTACCTAGGGAAAAGCAGGGGAAAAACTCATCCCTGCTCCAAGAAAACAATAAAGAAACTGAAAAACAAATCATTAATTGGTTTTACTAAAAGGGCTCACATAAGGTATTAAAATGCCTGCTAGCTGGAGTGGAGTAGAAGGCGACCTACAGTCAGGTTGCTCCCTGCACAGGGAACACCTCACAGACTGTCTTCTCAGAAGAGCAGCTAAAGGGCCGTGTGTGCTTAACTACAGTACAGATGACACCAGAAGCCTCAGTGATGGAAGAGTGGTTGTAATGTGATTGGACATATTCAGATATGGGTTACAGAAGGAGACAAAATCCAGTGTATTGACAGAAGATTTAATTAACTTGTAGTTTCCTATATTTTTATGTGTATAACAAATTTTTAAATATCTCAGTGTGCTAAGAAGAGAAATAAAACAGAATATAGAGTGATCATGAAGTTTGCATGGAAACTGATTTATTTGTGAGAAAAAAGGGAATGCTCTTCATGATCATGCTGGAATTCCACCAGGCAAAGAAGGGAGCCTTATTTATCCTCAGATATGACAATGTAATGGCAGAAAGATAATGAGAAAATGAGAATCAAGTCAGTATAGAAAATGAAAAAATAAATCAAAATGCATTAATCTCCAAAATAAAGAGTTACTCTGGTCATGGAAATATATTCTGATAAGCTGAGGCTCTTCTTTACTGCACAGTGTCCCAAGAGGTGTGACATAGATTTGCAGAAAGACAGTTTCTCTTCCGTGACCTCAGAGTATCTACTCTAAGCAACATATCAGCATAAAGCCATCATTTCATCTCCAGAAGATGATATTTTATGGAATTCTACATGCTGCTATTGAAATGCGAGTCTCTGGGGGCCAGGTAGGAAGTCACTCAAGTTCTCATTTTCCTTCTTCTTAGAAGAAGGATATCTTATTCCAACTGCACATGCCCAGACCCCAAGGACAAATAAAGACCAGCCAAGATAGATGGTTTTATCTTACAAACACCAAGAAGAAATTCATCTGGGACCCAACGTGGTCACCAGAAGGAACTGAGCCCTGGAGGTCCCCAGCTCCACCCAGATCTGTCCAGGGCCTCTCTGATTTGCATGTTTACCCTAGAGGCCATTTCTGCTCCTGGGAGCCCTTGTGAAAGGCTGCTTGGTGCATCTGGGCTAAAAGAACCTCAGCAGAGCTAAGACTGAACATGGGTGTCCTGACTCCTCTTTTCTGCTTTCTGTTGCTCTGGTGCCCAGGTGAGGGAGGCAGCTGCAGGGAACACACCCCAGATGACAGGAGTTCCCTTTTCCTGGTGGTGAGAGCCTCCCAGGGTCTCTGGGACTCTCTGGCTCATGTTCCTTTCTCAGAGACCCAGGTGACCTTCGGTTAAGGGACCAGGAGAGCCCAGGTCTGCTGGAGGAACATAGGTGGGACCCACTTACTAACACTGGTTGTGTGTTTTCCTTCCTTCTCAGCCACCAGTAGGAGCTTGGCCCTAACACAGTCTCCGGCCTTCCTGAGTGTGACTCCAGGCGAGAGCGTCTCCATCACCTGCAGGGCCAGCAAGAGCGTTAGTGATTATTTAACCTGGTATCAGCAGAAGCCAGTGGAGTCTCCTAGGATTCTCATCTATGATGCTGATAACAATTATCCCGGCGTCCCTGATAGCTTCAGTGGCTACAGAGTGGGACAGAATTCATTTTCAAAATCAGCAGGGTACAGGTTGGCGACGCTGGCACCTTTTGCTACCAGCAGGACTATGAAGTCCCTCTCACAGTGTTACAGCCCCATAAATAAACCGTCTGCATAGGGGTTCTGTGGTTTCAGCAGCTGCCATCTCTCCTGTGCCACGTTCACCACTGCAGTCTGTGTGATGGGGGTGGCTGGGCGGGTATGCAGGGTTCAGTGGTCTTGTCTTTCAGAATATGGAGGACTTGTCTTTCAGAATATGTTCTCTTAACAAAATAACCCTCCCAAGCCTTCAACAAAGTCTGAAAATGAGATCTCTACACCAGGCCTGCCAAGGACTTGTCCACCGTGGTCTTTGAATCCTTTTTCTGAGAAACGTTCTAAGAAATATGTTGTGCAGAGAACTAATGCACAATAGGAAGCCATCCCCAGGGAATTATGGGAGATGTTTCTAGTACTACCACTCTAGTAATAATAATAGAGAGCAAAGCTACCCTCGTGGCAACTGCCACATCCTGGTCTTGAAAGCTTGCTCTGTGTGGAACACTGTACTCCTCCAGGCTGCTTAATCCCCTATGAATCTTCCATAGATAAAGAATCAGAGGTTCTTCTAGCATCGCTTGCTGAAGATACCAGCACTCATAGGTCAGAAGATGGAAACTTACTGTGCTCCTCTGAACCTGTACCGTCATTCATTCATTCATTCATTCACTAAAATTAGATACTATTTAATACAATAAAGTGTGTTTGTTGAGCATACATACAATACAAACTATATAGCTATAAACTTTATATACACCTTGCCTTGTACACTACTCAGAGCAAGATACAGCCATGTCCCCAGCATCTCAGACGCCTCCTTGCGTTGGCTCCATCTTAGTGGCATCCTGCCTCATCGACCTTTACACGAGGCTGCCATGCTCCTGTTTTCTATCAGTGTGAACCATATTTCCTCAGGCTTCACAGCAAGGAACACTTGCATGCCTTTGGCTGCTTGCTTCTTTTCATCAACATGATTTTTTGAAATGTATTCATGTGTTTTTGGTTAGATAGTAATTTATCTGTTTATTTTGAATAGTTCTTTATTACATGAACATCCTAATTAAAAATTTATTCCTGAATTTGTGAGTTGTTTTAGGTTTGTGTTTGTTACTAAGTTTCAAGGATTTTTTAAAGTGTCTTTTATGTTCTTGTTTATTCTCTTTCCTTGACTACATTCTTAGGACTGGAAGTGCTGACTGATGGAGTTGGTTGGTACTGGTTAATCTTTAGCAAATGCTTCCAGGCAGTTTTATAAAACTGTGAACAGATTTATACCTTACCAGTCATACACAAGAATGTCTGTTGTTCTTAAGCCTTTCTAATACTTGGTATTGTTTGACTTTTAAAAATTGTGCCTATGTTAGTAGTCCTTTAGGTGGTATTGTCATTAAAACTGACACTTCTTTGATCAGTAATGGTATTGAATAACTACTTACCATTTTTTAGTCATTTGAATATTTTTTGGAGGGAGTAATTTGTGATTAAATAAAAGAATGCACACAAATTAGCATGTAGTTTTCTACTTTGTTGGGTAGTTTTTATATATCTTGAAATAAATTTTTATCAATGTTTTGATTAGGATTCTCCAGAAAGAATTAAAATTATCTGTCTGTCTGTTTTTCATCTATATCTATATTTGAATTTGTTAGATTGGTTCACATGAAAAAAGAAGTTAAAATGGTCCAAAATGACCATAAAATGGAGAGCCAGGAAAGTTGATACTTGTTCTGTCCAAGCAGAGGGAAACCTCAGAATGAAAGAGACAAGCATACTACCCTAGTTCAAGTAACAAAATCTTGAAATCTCCTGGGGAGAGGTTCCCTGATACAAATCTATACTGAAGGAAGAAAATCACAGAATCTGATATCCACAGGCAAGAGAATCATACAATGCACCCACTTAACAAAGAAGAGCAAAAAGAAGAAGAGAGAACTGAATCTCTTTCTTCTTCTACATTTTTATTCAATGTGAGACTTCCCCAGCCTTCTATGAGTATGAGTTTTACAGTATTTAATACACCATTCCTGGATCATTTCACTTAGCATGGTATCCACTAGGTTTATCCATGTTGTCATGAATGGTAGGATTTCTATTTTATTTTATGACTGACTAATATTCTGTCATATATGTTTCATCCACATCTTGGCTGCTGTGAATAGTGCTTACTGAACAAGAAAATGCAGATGTCTCTTCAAGATTCAGATTTGGTTTCCTTCAGAGATACTCCCAGGGATGAGATCTATTGTTAAAGTTTTGAGACACCTCTATAAATGTTTTCTATAATGGTTGTACCAGTTTATATTTCCACCAACAGTATTGCGTGGTTTCCTTATTCTCTACACCTTCAATAACAGCTGGTATTTCCTGTCTTTTTGAAAATAGTCATCCTAATAGACACAAGGTGATATTTATTATGGTTTTCACTTGTATTTCCATGATCATTAGCATGATTAGCAACATTGGGTACATTTTTAGATATCTATTGATGTTTGCTTCCTTTGGAAATAGTTGTATTCTGAACCATTTTTAAGTTGTGTTTTTTGTTTTGTGTTTAATTTTTTATTTTTGTTATTGACTTGTGTGCATATATATCTTAGATATTATCTACCAGATATTTGATTTGTAAATATTTTCTTGCATCCTGTAGATTTCCTTTTCATTTAGTTGAATATTTCCTTTGTTTTGCAGAAAATTTCTGTTACACTTATTTAGCTTTTGTTGCCTGTGATTTTTGCGTTATATTTGAAAAGGCAATGCCAAAACTAAGCCCAAATTACTTAACACATTTCTTTTCTTTTAGACTATACAGCTTCAGATCTTGCACATAGTCTTTAATAAACTTTGAGTTAATTTTTATAGAAAGTGTTGGGCATATTTTAATGATTGTTTTGCTAGTGTATATGCATTTTTCCTGACACTATTTGTTGAAAATGCTTTTATTTCCCTATTGTGTATTTTTGGTGCTTTTGTCTGTCATTGCTCTGTAGGGAAAGTTTTGTTGTCTGTCTTCCAGAAAATGGTATCAGTACAGGAAAGAAGAGAACCCGAGTGCTGCTCATCTGTGCAGTTGTGGTTGTCCACTGACCTACACTACTGAGCCTAAGTGCAAGCTGCCCTTTGTAAATTGTCCTAAAAGTAAAGCTGCCTCAGGGATCTTGGGAAAGACTGCAAAACTGCAAAGGAAAAGAATTTCTAGAAGACAAATTTCATACAAAGACTTATTTCAATGAGACACAATCAAGCACCTCTGGAGATGATGAGACACATTAGAGGTAGAGAGAAGCATTGTCTTGTTATGGATTAAAAACTAGTGATCAACTTAACACTAGATGAATTAAATCAGCATGATGCTGAGTGTAGAAGGCCCACCCGAGGAAAGTTGCCAACATAAAAAGAGATGTGGAGAGTAAGAGGAGGTGTTGTGGGTTCTCCTCAGTGCTGTTGTTTGGAGCTGTTGGTTTGGAGCATGCTGGCTTCCTTGATATGAATTCGGCTATTATCATTGGAGGAGCTTGGGACATTTTATCTGCAAATAACCCAGATTCACTGTGGGGGAGCTCTGGTCCTTTTGTTAGGTATTGCTTCCTGCCTCTGGAGGGGATGATGAGAGCTGTTTAATTTCCATGAGAATCTTGTGGCTCTGGTTTCCTGGCATGTACTTGGTTATTCCCATTTTCAGAGGAGCTCCGGACCTCATTGTCGTTGAGGATGGCTGTGGTACTTTTCAAGGGAGCCTGGTCCTTATTTGAGCACTGCTTCTTGGCTCTAGTTTAGAGCCCTCAACCTTCAAGCACAGATCCTTCGTTCTGCTGGCATAGACTTTCTACTTTCCACCACTGACCTTTGGGCCTTCCCAGCAGATCTGTAAAACAGACTTGCATGAGTCCTTGTTGTGGGCTGTAGATCTCCAGTTGGATTTGTGTGAGGCATTGTCATGGGCTCTAAGTCTTCATCTGGACTCATGTAGGGCATTGCTGTGGGATCCAGGCCCTCAACTGGATGTTCTGGGTCTTCAGTGCTGTGGAGAGTTTTCCTGCACTTTGTTGTATTTAACTCTGAGTGACCATCATAAAATAATATTATCAATTTGTGTCCTGTATGTAATTGTTCTCTTTGCAACTCCTGACTACAGCAGTCCCTATAGGCTTCTATCTTGTTCCTAACAGGTTTGTAGTGAACACTAGCTGGCTGAGTCTTGATGTTTGATGAAACAGGTTGTCAGAAAAATTAAATTCTGTGAACACAAAAGGGAAATTATTTATTCAGTCTGAGTAAAGGATGTTTTCTGACCTAAACATCTGGGAAGAAGGTGGTCAAGTGTGGAGAAGACCAGACCAATTTTACTGTGCTAGAGCCCAGTTCTCTCATCCCTGGCTGCTTTGCATGCTCCTCCCTGCCTGCTTTGCTGTCCAGTGCCCATATCAATGCCCTGTTCTGCTGGGTGATCTGCTTCATGTGGGACTCAGAGTGCACCATGGAGGCCTCAACTCGGCTCCTCTGCCTCCTGGTACTCTGGCTCCCAGGTGAGGGGATCATGGGATGGCTCATCACATCTGTGCAAATTCTTTTAATGTTGGGTCCTGTGCCCTGGCACCTCTGATCAGTAAGCACAGTAATTAAAGTTCAGTGCTGATCAATGAGCATAGAAGACTCTATTGAGAAGACAATGGGTACTAACTGAATCACACAGGTAACATTTCTTCTCTATATTTCAATCTCAGGTTCCACTGGACAAACCCTGCTGACCCAGACTCCAGCCTCCCTGGCTGTGTCTCCTGGAGAAACAGTCACTGTCAGCTGCAGGGCCAGTAAGGGTGTGAGCAACTACCTTGATTGGTACCAGCAGAGACCTGGGCAGGCTCCCAGGCTCCTCATCTATGCTGCCACCAGCAGGGCCACTGGTGTCCCAGCCCGGTTCAGTGGCAGTGGGTCAGGGACAGACTTCACTCTCACCATCAGCAGCCTGCAGCCTGAGGATGTTGCAGTTTATTACTGTTATCAGTATTACAACGGGTGTCCCACAGTGATTCAGAGTGTGACAAAAACCTCACTGAGACTTTGTCTTTATTTTGCTAATAGCAGCTGCTTCCTTTAGACAGCAGTTGTGGTTCATGCTCAGTTTAAATGTCTCTAACTCAATGCGGCAGGAAACTTTGTGATTCTGAAAAGGAACGTGCTGATATGATGTTGACTGCTTCCCAAATTCGTTTGCAGAATCAGGTGCACAGCTATGTTTAGAAATAGTTTCCCTGCTAGTGACATCATATCAGACTCACATGAGTGGACACCTAGAAAGATGAACATTTTATGTCCTACAATATAAGGCAATACAGCAGCCAAGAACAAAACTGCATCATATGTATGTGAGATTCACTCTTTATGCATTCTGAACAGAAAGCTTTCTCCCAATTTTCTTTCCTAGTATTAATTTGACTCACTGCAATTCTAATTATCATTGATATTACCTTAAATATTAGCTTTTTAAAAAATGACTCATTTATAATTTGTTTTTCTCATCACTTTTCAGTGTTTTGGCTGAGATTAAGTGTAGCTTTATTTTTCTTATGTAGAAGCACAGCTGCTGTATCTATACTTAACCTTTCCACTTACTGCATAGGTTAGTTCCATTTTCACGTGTAGCCTGGTATTTCCCATCATGCTACAGGCTATGTAAAACTCTTGACACAAACTTTCTTTTGAAACCTGCATGAGATATTCTATTATTTCCATTTTCTTTTTCCTTTTTATCTCTTTCTGTTTCCTCCTTCCTTTCTTTTTCCAGTGGCCTTGAGCTTTATTAAATGACTGAAACAATTATAATAATAATCATCAATGGTGCCACTTTCTTATTTTCTTGCTATTAGCTTACTCATTCATCCATTAGTTTTAGTAAAAATAGTCATGTGACTCCAGCCCGCAGAATGCAAGTTAGGCCAATAACAGGAGCTGACTTTCACAGCTCCATTTGCCTGTCTTCCACTAAATTGTTAATCTCAATTAAGAATATTATGTCCCTGAGCTGTGCATGGTGGTGCACTGCTGTAATGCCAGCACTGGGGGGCTGAGGTAGGAGGATCTTTGCAAGTTCGAGACCAGCCTGGGCTCCAACGTGAGCCCAAGGCCAGCCTGAACCACATGTGAGATCCTGTCTCAAAATGACAAAACACACACACACACACACACACACACAAAGAATACTATATTCTTTATAATTTTTCTTTTTCTCAGATTATTGCTTGTATATGTATTCATTGTATAGTATTTTAAGATTTATATATTAACACATTTTGAAAAAGAAATCATATAAATGATATATAAGAGGTGGGATCTAAAATATGGTAAATATTTAAATATGAAAAGAATTACAGTAAAGGACACATTGCCATCAGTTTTCCTCACAGTTCCTCTCCTTGCTTTAAACACACGCATCCTACTGTTCTTGACATTTTCTGAAGCAGTTCTGGAAGTCCTCTTTCATGAGTATGCTTACTTGTGTTGTGGCTTCCTTGATGTCTGGCCCAAAATGTTTACCTTGCAGGGTCATTTTGACTTTGGGAAGAGCCAGATGTCACACTGTGAAGTGGGTATGGTGATGTATGCCTGTAGTTGCTGCACTCAGAAGGCTGAGGCAAGAGGGTCCCCATGAGTTTGAGGCCAGGCTTCATTACGTAGTGAGCACTGGTCTCAAAAAAATGTAAGTGAGGATAAATCACAATATATACAAGAGGTTGCCTTCTATTAGGTGGCTCCTGGTAGCAGCTTTCACTGAGTTTTGGCCACACCTTGTAAACACAATGCAATGAGGAGTATTTTGAGGGGAATTGATGGCAATGCGTCTTTTATTGTGATAATTTTTTAAAAAAATTTACACATTTAGCTCATTTGTGACTTACACCTTTTACAAATTGAAACATCTTTTCAATTTCAAGAAGAATCCTTCAGGAGTCTATAGTACTGAATTTTCCATTGCTGTGCCAAAATATTTGTGATAAACAGTTTAAGAGAAGAGAGGTTTGTTTTGGCTCATGGTTTCCGTGATTTCTGTCCATGGTCAGCAGACTTCAATGCTTTTAAGCATGTGGTGATATAGAAACACCATAGTGGAACGAAGGATTGGAAAAGGAATCTGCTCAACTCATGACAACCAGGAAGTGGGGGGGGGGGAGAAAAGAGCCAAGAATAAGATACAGCTCGTACTGTCACAGTCTCATCCCCAACTCTAGTCACCAACTCTGCACAGAGAGACACACAGAGAGAGGAGGCAAGAATAGGATATAGTTCATACTGTCACACTATCGTCAACAATTCCAGTAGCCATTCCTTGAGATTCCATTACCTCCTATTAATTCCACCAAGTTCTGACCTCATCTATGGATTAATCCACAGATGAAGTTAGAGCACTCATGAACACCTTGTCTATTGAAAACCCCACTTTTGTCCTCTATAACTTTTGGAGGACATTGTGTTCTAAATCATAACAGATTCTGATTGTTGCTCTGTTGAAATAATTTGGAGAAAGTTACATTATAATATTCAGTTATTTCATAAATTATTGTGGTGTAACAGACAGTTTCCTAGATAGGCTATCATTTCTAGTCAAAAGAATTTTGTACATTTACACATTATCTGTGTTAATGTTATATCTTAGTGTGCTGTCAGAGATAGAAGTCTAAAAGTGCTATAAGGAACACAGACCTTTGACTTACATTTAGTTAGCTCCAGTAGATGAGATTCTACTTCCACATCCTGCTATAAGTATTAGCTGATTTTCTGTTAGTTGGAGACCATGGTGTAAAACAAATCACCCCAAAACACTGAAGCATATGGGAACATACAATTATTACTCATTCCGTGGAAGAGGATGAACCAGTTTATTTGAGGCATCAAGACAATTGACACGTTCACCAATGAGACAGACCCAGAATTTTGTACAGTTTGCATTCTACCCTCTGCACAGCAAGTGTTCTCATTAGACAGTCAAGATAGTTACAGTTTATCCTGCTCATCACATCTAATTGACCTGCTGTCATCCACATCATGGGAATGGGAAGATTCTGTGGGAAGTTCATGTGATGTATTTTTCAGCCATTATGTAATAAGGAAAATTACATAATGGGACCATTATATCCCACTGGATATAATTGGGACCAAGCTGAAAACCTGAGCCACTGTTCATGCCCGCTGACTGAGAACTGCCCCAGAGGACAGACTCAGATTCTGTCTCCACTCTGTTGCTGATTTCTGCCTCTGATCCAGCAGGCCCAGCTCTTCAGAAACTCAGGGGTACTCAGCAGTGACCAGCAGGGGAGGAAAGACAACACTGAGAACAGAGCCTTATAAATTCTAATTTTTAAACCAATAACAAGTCCCCATGATCTGGTTTTATCTTTCCTCTTACATCTGAAGTAACTTTGCTTTTCGGATCTTATAAGAGCCTTCTTTTCTGGGATGCAACCTAAGCAAAATAGATGTACCCAGGTCAAGATGACGTCCTTACTATAGCTCTTTAGGGTTACACTATTGCAGGCTCCAGGTGAGACTACTCTGACAAAGCTAAAAGTGGCAGTGTTCCTTAAATCCTTAACTCACTTTTTCTTTCTTTCTTTCTTTCTTTCTTTCTTTCTTTCTTTCTTTCTTTCTTTCTCTCTCTCTCTCTTTTCTTTCTTTCTTTCTTTCTTTCTTTTTTCTTTCTTTCTTTCTCTCTCTCTCTCTTTTCTTTCTTTCTTTCTTTCTTTCTTTCTTTCTTTCTTTCTTTTTCTTTTTTTCTTTCTTTCTTTCCTTTTCTTGCCTTGCTTCCTACCTTTTTTGCTTCTTCTTAATAGCCCTGCAAAAATATACCCCATTTTCTTTTTAGACTACATTTGTGGTGAGTTTCATATGCACATGGTCATATTGTGCTGATGTGTGGTTTCAGCCTCCAGGAGTGAGACTGTGCTCACCAGTCTCCAGCTGTCCTGTCTATGATGCATGAGAAGACAGCCACTATCACCTGCTGGGCCAGTCATAACACTGTCACCAATCTACATTGGTCCCAGAAGAAACCAAACCAGGTTCCAAAGCTCCTCATTAAGTGGGCCTTCCAGTCCATCTCAGGGGTCCATGTGAGGTTCAGTGGCAACAGATCTGGAAGAGATTTCACCCTCACCATCATTAGCCTTTGGCCTGATGATAATGGAAGTTATTATTGTCACCAGGGATAGAGTATTCTTCATATTATGCCACAAACCAGAACAAAAACTAGTTCAGCCTGGATGAGCAGGGAGATTGGGTGCTACCATGCTTTTCTGATCTTTGCAGATCAGATGGGTCACTTTGCAGGTGCAGATGGGTCACTGACTTCACCAACACCAGGAGGTTTGTTCAGCCCAGCAGAGCTGAACCCTCAGACCAACTGCTTCATATATTAGTTGCAATTTCATTTATGGGAATTTTTCTAAATGAATGAACAGCTGTTGAGGATAAGGTCCCTGTGTATCCATCTAAGGATTTCCTAGTTTGTCATTTACAAATTGGTAAAACTTTGGAGTTATCCTAGGGGGCTCTAATTAATCAGTAAGGTACAATAGCGTCAGAGGGAGAATATTGTGAAATTACCAAGCAATTGCTGAGGGGAAAGAAAAGACCCCTGGACAAGAAGCCTCAGCCTTGAAACATTTCCTAGCACTGTAACCAGCAGGGTATTCTGAGTCCCCTACTCTTTTCCAAAACTACCTCTTTGTCATTTCATGTAGTCACATACCTATACCTTAACTACTAATGTGTGACCACTATCTTTTCAGAATTCCAGGAGAACTATTAGTTGTTTTTCCTTAAGAGTTGCATGATTTATTAAGAAGAGGAATCATTTAAATTTCTATTGAACCTTGTCTGATAATGGGCAGAATAGGATCAGGTTCCTGAATACAGGACTGGGAGGGGCATTCAGTGAAGACATTAGGGAAGCAATCCAAAAAGTTGCTGTTACGAAGTTTCCACTAGATGACAACTGAACCCCATAACACACAAAGCCAGAGTCCTCATCCTAGAAACTAAATAAGTGAATGTTTGATTGAATGAAGTGAAAATTTCCCGTTAATGGAGGGAATCCTCTGTCTAGTTCCCTAGGCTCACATGGCTGGGGCCTCAGGTCACAATGGGCTATGTCTCCTGCATCTGCCTGTTCCCCATTGTTTCCTGCTTTACTCTGTGATGTGCAGTGCACCTGGCTATGCTGCCCCTTCCAGGAAGATTCTCAGAGTCTGAACTCAGGCTCAGCAATGAGACAGGAGGGGTGAGAGCACCAGGTACACAGCTCTGGATGTGGGCAGCCATGAGACAAACAGGGATGAAGAAGCCTTGTGAATTCAGAGAGGGAGGAGACAGAACTTATAGATCCCATCTCTATTGAAAGGTCCAAAGTGTGTTATGAAACAAAAATAGAACAACATTCACTCTACTCATGGAAGAACAGCCGGATTCTGCTCTGTACCCCAAGGGAGAAACACATTCTCTGTGGGAAATCGATGCCACCTGGGCCTGGAAGGAGCCCCAGAAAATCATGGACCACTGCTGAGATGACACAGCCCTGCAGCTGTGTGCAACCCTGCCCAGCCTCTGCTGATTTGCATGTGCACAGAGCACATCCATGCCCTAAATATTTCTTCACAGGCTGCTCACACCCTGAGCAGTAGTCAGTCCCAGTTCGGACACAGCATGGACATGAGGGTTCCCGCTCAGCTCTTGGGGCTCCTGTTGCTCTGGCTCCAAGATGAGAAAAGATTGATCTCACAATTTAGTCTATTTAGAGTTGCCTGGTAAGAGTTGCCTACATGGACATCCTGTTTTACCATGGTTGTGTTGATACTTATTGTTTCTAATCTCAGGTGCCAGATGTGACGTCCAGTCCAGATGACTCAGACTCCATCCTCCTTGTCTGTGGGAGACACAGTCGCCATCAACTGCAAGTCCAGTCAGGGTATAAGCAAGTACTTAAACTGGTACCAACAGAAACCAGGGAAAGCTCCTCAACTGCTGATCTATGCTGCAACCACTTTGGAATCTGGGGTCCCTTTGAGGTTCAGTGGCAGTGGATCTGGGACAGATTTTACTCTCACCATCAGTAGCCTGCAGCCTGAAGAAGTTGCAACTTATTACTGTCAGCAAGGTGGGTATACTCCTCCCACAGTGATACAAGCCATGACAAAAACCAACCTGGAAAGCGGAAGTGTGAGGCTTGGCTGCCCCTGCGTTCACCCCTGCTGTGCTCAACTGCAGACAGCAGGTCTCTGAGCCAGCTGGGCCTGGAATCTCCTTGGAAGCTTTACAAGAAGGACCAAGACTCTCCTCTACACCCTAACTCTCTTTCCTTTTCCTCAGCTCCAGCAGCATAGACAGCACAAGGCCTGTCCTGACTTAATGAAGACACACATGAGCACCTCTGAGCAGTGTGGGTTATGGTAGCGTTTTGGATTTAGACAGCAACAGAGAGGCTCTTCTGTGCATTCTAAGAAAGAATGTTTAAAGACTTCCTTCAATTTTAGAGTAAATTTAAGAATATAGAAAAATTTAGAATACAAAAAAGTCCCATATAACACTGCCTGCATGGCTATGCAGTCTATCTTTAATATCCAAGGGTAATGTTGCAAGCAATCAAGATTTATAAACATGTGAAGTCCAGAGTTTACATGAAGCTTCACTCTTTTATTTTCATTTTATTTTTTAAATTTTATTTTAAAGAGAGAAAAACTAAACATACCAAAACAAAACAAATTTGATCAGAAGAAAACAATGTAAATGACACAGATGTGAAAGCAAGAAAACAGGAGATAATCACTGGCTACCATAATGTCTCATTTTTTTCTAAATAGTTGTCCATATTTTCACACACAATAAATTCATACAAAACAAAACAGTATTAAACTGATCAGTACAGAGTGATGAAGGCATTATAGGCCTTCAAAACCAGACAAGAGGGAAATCAACAATGGCTGCCATAATGTCTCTCGTTCTCTTCAAAATAGCCATCTATACCTTCATGTTTATTAAAATTAAACCATATGAAACAGACTAAAATCACCCTGAACCAAGAATAAAAGCATTGCTGCATTTCACAGCATGACGATACAAAATCAGCAATGAATACCATAATGTCTGTTTTTCTTCAAAGTAGCTGTTCATTTCATCACACATTATATTATCGATTCTCGTAAGCTGTTAGGAGAAGTTCTGTGCAAGTGTAAGTCTCTGCATATATTCTGAAGCCTCACTCTTGATGCTGTACGTTTCACCAGGAGAAACAACTGTGCAATAACACACAGCATTTGGTATGATGCAATTTTGTTTCACTGCCCTAAAAATCCTCTGAATTCTCCCTATTCATTCTCATTCTCCAATTCCTGCTAGTCATTTGTGTTTTACCATTCCCATAGCTCATCCTTTTCCAAAATGACAAATTCTTGCTTTTATTGCATAGAAGTTTTTGAAAGATAGTCTCAGAATAAGCTGTATTAAGGAACACAATAATTACACATATTAAATAACACATTTTGCTACTTACAAGATTCCCTTTATACCTTCTATAGTTAACTGAAATACTTTGGATTACTCATGATTTTGGAATAGAAGCTATCAATGTATTGATTCTATCACAGAAGTCTCCAGAAATATACAGGTTTGTTTGGAGTAAGAGTCTACTACTATTTTTAAAACGCAGGGATGAATATTTACAGTCTTTTGCCCCTACCTTTAACTGAATTCACAGGTGGAAATTTAGAACTCTCTCTGTTCTTTTTTGTGTCACATAGAGTCATTCACTGCGCTGAAACTAACATCAGTTCTTTTTCCATTGCTCGGGAGAAGGCCTAGCAGGCTGCCTTTGGTCTTGAGCATTAGAAGAAAACAGGCAGATTCATTTCATGCTGCAGCAATTTCCTCTCCTTATTTTCATTTCTTCTCATGTTATATCTATGACTGTGCAACGTGAATATGTCTCAAACACACAGTCTCACTTCTAAGTGTGAGTAACAGGGTTAATTCTTGTGAAGACATGGAGGTGGTATAGTTGGGGTAGGGTCCCCAATATGCTGTTTATTTTTCCAACCAAGATGGCTGCAGTAGAAGTAATGTCAACTGTCATAAGGACCCAGTCTTTAGGGTTACATATTATTTTGCAGAGAAAACTCAGACTGAGATGAGCAATGCAGCCCCTCTGTGTACCCCATTCCCTGCTTCCTCATCCCAGAAACAAGATGTTTTTATCTGTTCCTTACTTTATTTCAGTTATTCATTTCTTTTCTATTAAATTTGCCTTTTCAATGGGTATTAATGAAGATAAGTTCTAAAACATGTCAAACACAGAAACATGATAAGGATATGATAATTAATTAGTGATAATCTATCTCTTTGATGAACTCTATCTCTTTGGTTCTCTATCAAATCTTAGTTAAGGGAAATCTGAAACAAACAAACAAGTACTTACAGCGACTAAAACTATCAATTCCTGATGAAAATGGTGAACCTATGACCTCTTAGCAGATCAATTTGGGACAGGTGCAGAAATTTACTACCCTACCTATGAGATGCCCTACAAGGCCTCTGAATAAATTCCTTGAAAATAGCTGTTCCCACAGCATCCCATGTCAAACTAATCAAAGACTTTCATAACAGCCTGAAGTGGAAGCTACCCAAGTCATCATCAGCACATGGGAAAATAAATGATGGTATTACCATGGCTAAATAGTGCTCAGAAATAAAGGTCACATTGTTTGCACATGGAGCGAAATGAATCGCTCATAAACAATTTTTATTATCAGTTCTTTTTGTGTGCTGGCTTAGTTGGCTTTCTGAGGATTTCCAGTTTTTCAGTTTTGCGTTGTGCTTTGCCTGTTTTACTCTTCCTTTGCTTTTTAGCCTTTGACGGCATTGATCTGGACTCAGTTATCTCTGGGGTAGGATGACAAATGCTGCCTGGAAGGTTTTTATTCTTGAGATTCTCCCCCATTTTTAACTGCTATGCTGTGCGAATTATTGGGTCACAGCGCCTTCTTCACAAAACTGAGATCTGTGTCCCACCACATGCTCCCACCCTCTTCATCAAGCACCACCCACTGGGAGGTCTTTCCTTCCTTTAGCACAATAAACCGCCGTGTTTGTACTTTTTAGATAGCACTAATATCTACTTAATTTTCTCACCTTCTCATTATCTCCATATACTTGGTTTTAATTGCCCAATGAAATATTTTCAACCTGAAAGAAGTGCCTTCACTGAAGTGAAATGAACCATAACTTTTCCAAAAAAAAATAAATATATTTGTTTTTCTTTTAAAATTTTTTCATTGAATGTTAAAGTTTCCAGAATCAAGTTAATGCCATCATGTGAGTGATAAGTTACCATGAAGAGGTAATAGAGTTTACAGTGGCCTTAAAGGACCAAAGCAGGATACAACATTGGCATAAATGAAATTTAATAGAGTAGGGTCTGAAATTGTTAACCAGTAAAGAATTCAAGCACTGGATGCAATGTCTGAAGATGTGAGAGTGTTTTTCCATGGTGACCAGAATAGGTGTCTGTCATACTCAGCTTGTGCTCTGAATGCTGTGGCCACATGAGTCAAGTCAATATACAAGGACCACGTGAACAATAAGGAGACCTGAAAACACTGGAAGATCTCACTCTTACCATTAAGAGTTTACTGAAAAAAAATGTTTTGCTTCATAGGCCACACAAAAGTGCACCAGCAATACAAGAATCAGACACTTGGGTGATTTTATTCCCTCAGCACAGGCCATGCCTGGGGACTTCTTCATAGGGTGTCATACCCTGTGCAGGACTCAGTCCCAGTCAGAACACAGCATGGTCATGGAGGTCCCTGCCCAGCTCCTGGGCTCCTGCTGCTCTGGCTGCCAGGTAAGGATGGGCAGCACAGAGTTGTCAGTGCTGCTTGGCCCTTCAAGGAAGGCCAGCCAATCATGGTTCATCAGGATTAACTGTACTGATATTTGTTATGTTTCCATTATCAGGTGGCAGATGTGACATCAAGATGACCCTGTTTCCATCCTGCTTATCTGCATCTTTAGGAGACAAAGTCATCATGAATTGTCTCATGAGTCAGAATAGTAAGAAATGGTTATCCTGGTATCAACAGAAACCAGGGAAAGCTCCTAAACTTCTGATCTATGCTGCCACCAATTTGCACCCTGAGGTCCCATCAAGGTTCAGTGGCAGTGGATCTGGGACAGATTTCACTCTCACCATCAGTGGTGTGGAGGCAGAAGATGTTGGAGCTGATTACTGTCTACAGGGTTGGGGTTCCCCTCCCACCGTGATAGAAGCCATAACAAAAACCACCCAGAGAGGCAGCAGTGTGGGCCTGGGCTGCCCCACTGCTCTGTCTGCTGTCTCCACCTGCACAGAGCATTGCTCAGGTAAAGCCAGGCTGTAAGGTCCCTGGAGGCTTTGGTAGAAGGTGGCGGGAGGCTCCTCTGCACGCTGACTCTCCTTCAGCATCCTCAGCTGTAGCACAGACCTCACAGCTCCTGTCCTGATTTAATGAAGGACACTGACGGTCACCCCTGAGCTGTGTGGGCTGTGGATCCAAAATCATTTTGGATTTTACACAGCAGCAGAGGAGCCCTTCTATATATTCCAAGACGGAATTTTTAAAGATTTACATCATTTTTTACAGGAGATTTCAGTTCAGAGCAACATTTAACGTGCAGTAGTGTATCCTTCATACGTCATGCGGCATACACCTCCACAATCTCTCGATCAGCAACATGCAGTTACAATTTTGTTACTATCAATCAAGTTCAGTTTACATTCACCATCCCCATTTCACATTAAGGTTCACTCTTGATGTATATCACCAGCATAACCATATAGATAATGATTAATGATACGTATATTATATTTTAGTCACGACTCACTGTGGTTTTTGTGTCCTAAAACTTCTCTAGATTCTCCGTTTATACCCTTCGTCCTCATCTCCTGCAAGTCATTCATGTTTCACCTGTCCTGTAAGCCTTTCTTTTCAAGAATGAGTAAATCTTCAAATTAAATTATCGAAGTGTTTCCAAAACTAACCTCACAGTACATTACAGTATGGAGCACACTAATGAAAATCCTGAGCATTATACTGCCTTTCTGCAAAGCCTGTCTTCCTCTCCTCTGTTGCTTTCCTGCAAAACCTGGATAAAAATACATCTACAATTGTGACCTGACAGAACCTCCAAATAAGCAGTATATATGAAAAGAATGCAATCCGAGTTTCTTTTCTTCATAGTATTTCAAGAGAAATACCTATCCCTCACAAAAAAGCTCTACCTTTATCAACAAAACTACTAATAATTGAATATTTTAGAAAAGCAAAAATTTATGTCACTATAGCTGAAAAAATATTGACATTTAAACAAAAGTCTTTATCACAAATGAAGCAAATAGTACAGTTATACATCATTAGTTCATCAATGGCATGCCTTCAGAGAGGCAGAAGAGCAGCACTGGAGGAGTCCCTGAGAGGAGGGAAGGGGGGGGGAGAGGGGCTGTGATTGTAGATTTGTGCTCCTGAAGATCTCCAGAGTCCTCCTCAATCACTGCAGGTCACTGCCTGGTCCACAAGGGCTGAGCATGGCCCGTGGGATCCATGAAGTTCAGAATTTTCAGTGAGGCAAGACTGGGAGGGAATGTCCGAAATACGGGCTCTCAGTGTTCAATTCCATTTTCCAGAATTTAAAATAGTATGTTACACAAGCAACTAATACTATTATATATTACTACATTAATTTACTAGTTAATATATTACATGCAAACAGCAAATAATCAATTTGCATATTTATTTGTGTAAAGCATGCTGTTCAATTTTCTAAACCAATGTGACGCTGAGTGAGTTGAACTCTGGGATGGGGACCTTTGCTGATCCTCTTCTTGGCCTCTGCCCCTCAGGAGCAGTGAGAACAGTGCTGAGAACCTCAGCTGGCACAGCCAGGTCAGCTCTGTGGTCCTGGTCTCTTACTGTGTTGCCCCGCCTGGTTCTCTCACCTTGGTCAGCACCCGGAGTGCTGAGTACTTTCCCTCCCTCCATTCCCTGCCAGGCGATGCCATGCACAGGGCCTCTTACCCTGTAGGTCCTCAGCCCCATGAACCAGGAGAGCAGCTGCTTCCTCCACAGCCCAGGTCCAGAGCTCGGCAGCTCTCAGCACTGCGAGCCTGAGCTCAGGCCAGTGCGATGTCCCTGCTCCAAACCTCTCCCATTCGCTCAAGTGCCTTCAAAGTCTGTTAAGACCTTAAATTCACTGCCCACATCTGAATTCCTGAAGCCACCTTAGAACCTGAATGAAGAATACTTTTTTTCCCTGCTTCCACATCCAGTAAATTAGAAGCACAGAGTTACTGATTTAATGAAGGGCCTGTTAAAAATTTAACACTTTCACAGCATGCATCTCTGTTTTCTTCTGTTCATTCAGCAGCTTCTCTGACCTGCTGTGCATGACGAACACAGAAGAGCCTCTTTCAGCCTAGACAGGAGTAAGGATTTGGAGGCTCATGAGATCACCTCAGAAGTGAGATATAAGAGAAATGAAGAAGGTAGATAGGTACTGGGAAAGCTTTTCAAGAACCTGAAATGGGATCTTGAGGTGAAAAGTTTGCCTGGATTACTTCCAGAAAATATTTTGAGCATTGTTGAGGCATAGGCACATTTGCAACCTCTGGAGATCAGGAGCCCTTAGGCCCAAACTTGAAAACTTCTTGTGCAAAGATTCCCATAGCAGGAGGAAAGACTTTGGGTCCTTTCTACTGTATCCAACCTGTTGCATCATTCCCAAATATTTCAACATTCATACTGCTCGTTATGGTTTAAAGTATATCCTGATTGTCTCGTTGCTTATGAAATGATTCTAAATTATCCTGCAAAGAAAATAGAGAATAAGAATCAGGCTGGGCCTTAGAATTGCCCTTTTAGTAAGATAGTCAGAAACATGTGCTCATATGTGTGCTTGGGGGAATCCTGGGGCTGGACAGTAGCATTGATTTTGACTTGCCGTGTTGTCAAGAGTCATATTGGGATAATGAGTAGAGGAACCCAGGCAAGTTCAAAGAGTTCACAAATTTGGCCTTCTTGTCTTCACTTCTCACTTTATATTTTAAGCAGAAACTGTCCATGTGTTTCCTTTCCTTCTTCCTTCGCAATGGGATTGTAACATAGGACCATGATTTTCCAGTAAAGCATGATCTGCAACATGAGAACGGCAGTTCAGTCTACTCATGGGAGAGCAGCCTGATTCTTTCTTGAGGAGCAAGGGACAAGCACTTGCCCTTCAGGCAAATCTGTGCTGCCCTTATGAACACAGGGACTCCATGGGACACTGAGACCATACTGAGATGGGCCAGCCCTGCAGTTGGGCCAAACCCCTTCCAGCCCTGCTGATTTGCATATCCCAAGAGCCCAGCCACCTACTTGAGGACTTCTTCATAGGCTGCTGGTCTCACCCTGTGCAGCTTCAGTCCCAGGCAGGACACAGCATGGACATGAGGGTCCCCGGTTATTTTTTTGGCCTCTTGCTGCTCTGGGTTCCCGGTAAGGAAGGACAGTACCCAAAATTTACTCAGCGGTATGTTCAGAATTCCCTGACATTTCAGGGAAGTTCTGTTTTATGATAAATAATCATGTTGATGATTGTTGTTTGCAATCCCAGGTGCCAGATGTGATATCCAGTTGACACAGCCCCCATCTGCATCTGCATCTGTGGGAGACACAGTCACCATCAGTTGCCGGGCCAGTCAGGGCGTTAGCAGTTACTTAAACTGGTATCAGCAGAAACCAGGGCAAGCTCCTAAACGCCTGATCTATGCTGCAACCAACTTGCAATCTGGGGTCCCATCAAGGTTCAGTGGCAGTGGATACGGGACAGATTTCACTCTCACCATCAGCAGCCTGGAGCCTGAAGACTTTGCAACTTATTTCTGTCTGCAGCATAGCAGTGCCCCTCCCACAGTGATACAAGCCATGACATAAACCTCCCAGGGAAGCAGAAGTGTGTGGCTGGGCTGCCCCAGCTACTTCTCTTTGGGTCTCCAGCTGCAGAGCAAGTTCCTCACATGCAATCAGATCTTGAAGGTCACTGGAAGGATTTGGTAGAAGCGTCCAAGGAAGCTCTGATGTACCCTAAGTATTTTTTCTGATTCTCATCCCTGATTTAATGCAGGACACCAATGAGTACACTGTAGTACTGTGAATTTCGGCATCATTTTGTATTCACACGGCAACAGAAAAGCTCTTCTATTTGTTCCAAGAGATAATTTTTAAAGACTTCCATCACTTTTAGAAATTTATTTATTGACTTTTTTATGTATATATGGTTTATTTTAAAGGGAATAACACAAAACAATGTACAACAGCATAAGGCTAATCATAACAAAATAATGAAAGTGGTAAAAGACTTCAAAACAAGGTAATATGAAACAAATAAGGGCTACCATGCTGCATCTTATTGTCCTAACCTAGAGATTTATATTCAAAGCAAAATTTAAAGTAGAAAGGTATCTTTTTTACCTCTGGCCCTACATCTACATAGTATGTCATTGCCATGATTGTAATTCTCTGGCAATCAGTCAAGCTTAATCTAAACCCAAAGTCAATAGTTGACATTGTTTGATTCTTGATTCTGTTCATTTAATCAGAAAACACAGATACGATGACATAGATCCAACACTTTAGTATGACACAATGTTGCTTCACTGCTCTAAGTGCCACTGTCTTCTACTTGTGTACCCTCTTTTTGCTCCATTTTCTGTAAGTCAATCACATCATCCCCTGTCCGTAGCTCTTCCTTCACTAAAAGACAAATTCTTGGAATTTACAGAGTGAAAGATTTTCAAAAGTAATCTTCAAATATGTTGTTACAGAACACAGAAATAAGAAATAATGAGTAATACATGTTGCTACTACCAAGATTTCCTTTACAGCATCTATTCCTATCACAAATATCCTGGCTGTGTAAAGGTGTTAGATCATTTACTATGCACTACGATGGTGTTTTCTTAGCACTGATTATATCTCACTAAAATGGTAGAGGTTATTTGGACTGAATCTTAGGAGTCTATTTTAATTTTAAAACATGCAGAGGGTTTTTCAATTTCTGTATTTTCTTTCAAGATAACTTTATTGATACACCCTTGATATAAATTCCAATGCCCATACTGTCATCTGGATTTACAGGTGGACTCTGGAACTTTGTTCTTTTTATATCATAGATCCATTCACTGTTTCACTGGACCTACCTCAGTGTCTTTCTTTATAATCCAAGGAAGAGCCTTTGCTTGTGTTGATCTGTTTCCTGAAAAATGAAGAAAAAATGATTTGTATATATTTCACAATGATATTTATCTCCTTTCCTTATTTTTATACTTTGTATGTCCTTTTTAGGCTGCAGTACCAGATCACCTTCCATAAACACAGCATTTCAGGCCTGGGTGAACAGTAGACTTAATTCTTTGGGAAGACAACAGGATGTGAAATGGTTAGCAAAGGGCTGCTGGAGTGTTTTCTATTGTTCAATCAAGATGGCAATAGCAGAAGAAGTTGCAACTATTAGAGTGACAAAATCTCAAAATGTCATGCTAAGTTTTTTCAGAAAAATGTCAAATTCAGCAGTAGTAGCAAGCATTCTCTCTGTGCATCCCATTCTCTGCTTCCTCATCCATTTGATAAGATGTTTTCATATAACACATAACGTGTAACATTTCTGCCTTTTACAAAGGATGTATTGATTAAGATTAACTCTCAGTCTTCTAAAATACATCAAGCACAGAAAAATCATAATTAACAAGTGCCTCAAAAAACCTCTTCCTCATCTGGGTACCATTGCGTACTAATTAAACAAAATTTTAGTAATCAAGTAGTGTAAACATCTAAAATTTTCATCTATTCCTGGTGGAAATTTTTACCACATGACTTCCTAAGAGAATGACTTGACTGAGTCTTAAAACCTGTTTCACAGTGTCATAACCAACTGTAGAAATTTCAGGTCTTTACCTAATGTACTTAAAAACTCCTGTTAATTTAACATCCTCTGTAAGACTATTGATATCAACTTTATTTATAATAATGATGCGAAATGACCTAAATCATCTTCAGCCTATGAAGCAATTCATTACCATATAATCACCCATTAAATACTACTCGGAAATCAAGAAGATCACAATATTGGTGCATAAACAACATGAATTGGGCTGGGGATTTAGCTCAGTGGCTTAAGTGCCTGCCTGGCAAGCGCGAGGTCATGAGTTCGATCCCCAGTACAAAAAAAAAAAAAAAAAGTAAAAAAAACAACAACATGAATTGACCTAAAAAAACTGTGGTATGTAAAGATAGGACATCAATAGGGGACAGAAGCTATATAGTTTCTTTTGTTACAAAATTCTAGAGAACAAATTTAAATTACATCTGATAGACTTGAGTTTGATGGGTCCATGGGTTGAAGAGGAAATGGGTTGAACAGAACAATGAGAAAAAGTGTTGCTTTTTCAAGATAATTTCTTATTCCAGTGGAATTTTCCCAGTGTAATTTTTATAGAGATTACACTGAATCTGTATTTCACTTTGAATGGTATCAGCATTTTAGCTCCCTTAATTCCTCCAATCCAGGAACATGGGGTACCTTTCCATTTATCTGTGTCTTCTGTATTTTCTTTCTTCACTTTTACTGAAGTCTAATTTATCAGTATTTCTCTCCTATGATGGTGTGTGCTTGTTTGCATCCTGTGATATGTCTGCCATCTTTACTGTCTAAAGTTTTACTCTTGTGCTTTGCCCCAGTGCTTCCCTACTCAGACCTGTGACCATGGTAGTCCATTAATTCATATGTTTATCTGATGTCACTAGGATCAATATTTCTCCAATATGTACTTAATTTCATTTTTCTTTCCAATTTCTCCTCAGCAGTTATTGAAAAAAAATGGCACTGAAACCTATAAGTAACTTTAGTATCTTTGTAGGAATAACTGTGTATATGTGGGTCCTTTCTCTTCACTCTTCTTTATTGTTTGTTCACTTTGTTTACCTTCATTCGTGTGATGCACAACACTGTCTTACTGACGTTCTGTGATAATTTCCCAGCCACTTTTGCAATGCTTGGGATCAAACTGAGGGCCTTATGCATACTAAGCAAATGCTCTACTACTGAGCTGTATTCCCATTCTCTATAAAGGTCTTAAAATATAATCATTCATACTCTATTTTTGTTACTCAACTTTTTGTGGCTGTCCTAGGTCCTTTGATTTTTCTTAAATGTTTTAAGAAATTCTCACGAATTTAAACAAATCATTTGTAGATTGAATGGATTTCATTTCAGGAAATACGTTTGTGTATATACCTATTGTTTGAAAAATTGAACTTTAATAATATCATGCTTTCTATCTGATGAACATGGGAAAAGTTTCTAATTACCTAAATATTTTTAATATATAAGACATAGTGAGTGTATATCTATTGAACTCAGAGATTTTATGAAATAATTTTTCTAGTAATTTTGGGGGCAATCTAGGAATTTACTTAAAATTTTTTGCTTAAACTTTGTAAATATATCCTTTCTTTCTTTCTTTCTTTCTTTCTTTCTTTCTTTCAACTTGTAAATTTTATTACTTTGTCTTGTTTTGCATTTTCTGGTATCTTCTGTATAATTTTGAATAAAGATGATAAAAATGGATATCCATTTTTTCCAGTCTGAAGGGTAAAATACTTATCTTTTATTGGTGAATATGATGCTTTAATAGACCTTATTAAAAGTGCAAACAGAGTTTTCCGAGATTGTCAATGTGAAAGTTCAAGGTTTAGGTTAATTGATGTGTTGTAATAGAGCATCATAGAGAATCATCCAGAGAATCGTTCTTGGCCTGCACAGAAAGTTCTACTCTTGATTTCAGTGAAATGGTGTCAGTGTGCTAGAGAAAGGCAGACCCAGGGCTGCTCATCTGTGCAGCTCTCCACCGACTTCCACTACTGAGCCTAAGTGAATGAATTCAAGCTCTATTGTTTAATGTCAAATGTCATTTAAGGGATATCTCTTAAAAACCAACTAAACAAAGAAGTACAGGGAGCACCTGAAACTCTATCAATTCCTGGTGGAAATAAAGAATCTTCAAGTGTCATATTAATTTTTTTCCAGAAAAATCTCAGACTCAGCAGTAGCAAGTATTCTCTCTGTGTAACCCATTCCCTGCTTCCTCATCCCACTGACAGGATGTTTTTTGTCATCCCTACTCCCTAAATTTTTCTTTATTAATTTTTGGCTTTTCAATGGGATATATGAAGATTAGCTCTCAGTCTTCTAAAACATGCTGAGCACAGAAAAATGGTAATTACAGACCTCTTCCTCACCTGGTTACTATTGGGTATCAATTAAACAAACTTTTAAAAATCAAGTAGTGATGGGCATCTAAACTGCCCATCCATTCCTGGGGGAAATGGTGACCACATGGCTTCCTAGGAGAATGGCTTGGCAGAGTCTTAGAAAACTGTTTCATAGTGTCACATCCAACAGTTGAAGTTTCAAACCTTTGACTAATGCACTTGGAAACATCTGCTCACTCAACATCTTGTGTAAGGTTATTCACACTAGCTTTATTCATTGCAGCCTGACAGGAAAGCTACCTAAATCTTCATCAGCACATGAAACAATAAATTATGGTATCACCATCTATTAAATAGTGGAATTATTCAGGAATAAGGAAGATCACATTCTTGATACATGAACAACATGAACTGACCTAACAACCCACTATGTTGTGCAAAAGAAAGAAGATACTTGGGACATAGCGGCTTTATATTTTGTGTGTGTGTGAAATTCTAGGGAAGGAAAAATTTAAATTATAATGACAACTATAAGACCTGAGTTTGATGAATCCATGAGGTGGAGAGGAAATTGGTTAATAAATAATGGCAAGAAAAAGTTTTGCTTATGAAGATAATTTTTTACTCCAGTGGGATTTTCCCAGTGTAATTCTGATAGCGATTACACCGAATCTGTATTTCACTTTGGATGGTATGAACATTTTAGTAGCATTAATTCCCCTAGTCTAGGTACTCATGGTATATTTCCATTTATTTGTTTCTTCTGTAATTTCTTTCATCAATTTTCATGAAGCCTAATTTATCCATGTTTGTCTGTTGCGACTGTGTGTGCATGTCTGTGTCCTATGTAAATGTCTGTCTTCTTTTATAGCCTGAAGTTTTAATCTTGTGCTTTCTCCCATAACTTCCCTACTCATAGCCATGGACTATGTATTCCATTAATTTATATTTTTATCTGAGGTTCTATGAATCAATAATTTTCCAATATGCACTTAATTTCAATTTCATTTTTAATTTCTCCTCATCATTAAATAAACAAAGGCATATAAGCCTGTGATTAACTTTACCATCTTTGTAGCAAGGATGGTTCATACATGGATCTTTTCTCTGGACTCTTTTTTATTGCTGACTCAGTCTATTTATCTTTGTTCTGATGGTGCACATCACTGTCTTATTTAAATTCTTTGATAATCCCTCCCCCCACTTTTGCAATGCTGGAGATCAAATCCAGGGTCTTGTGCATTCCAAGCAAATACTCTACTATTGAGCTGTATCCCCAGGCCATATAAAGGAATTAAAATGCAATTTCATTCTTATTTTGTTTTAATTCTTCAAAATTTTTGACTATTCTAGGCCCTCTGAATTTTCTTGTGTATATGAGAAACTGCTCATCAATTTAAATGAATCATTTGTAGATCGATTGGATTTTACTGCATGAATTACACTTGTGTACATAGTATCATTTGAGAAAATTAAGCCTTAATGATGTCAAGTTTTCCAATTGATGAGCATGAAAAATTCTCTATTGATCTAAATATTTTCAAATTTTAAAGACACAGTGAATGCGTTGATAGTGAACCAAGAAACATTATGAAATTATTTTTCTAGTGATTCTGATTCAGTCCTTAAGAATTTATGTAAACAATTTTTTGGAAGAACATGATGATATCCCTTCTTTCTTTCAACTGCTGAATTTATTGCTTTGTCTTACCTTATATTTCCTAGCCCTTTAGGCGTAATTTTAAATAAAAGTGATAAAAATGGGCATTCTTAATCTATTTGAAATAATAGCATACTCAGTACTTAATTGGTGAATATGATATTTCTAGATACTTTATCAAGAGTAAATAGAGCTTTCTAAGATTGGTGTCAAAGATCTTGCTAATTGAGGCATTGTAATTGAAGGATGTGGAAAATCACCCAGGGAATAATAGTTCCTTGCCTGAACAGATACTTGTGTCTTGGATTAAAGTGACATGGTTTTGGTGTGCTGAAGAGAGAGAGACCCGGGCTGCTCATCTGTGAAGCTGTGGTTGCCCACTGACCTGCAAGACTGAGCCTAAGTGCAAGTTGCCCTTTATAAATTCTCACAAAGATAAGGCTGATTTAGGGGCCTTGAGAAAGAGTGAAAAACTGCAAAGGAAAGAATGTCTGAAAGACAAATTTCATACAAAACCTTATTTCAGTCAAACACAACCATGCATCTAGGGAGATGATGAGACCCGTTAGAGGTGGAGAGAAACAATGTCCCCATAAGCTATGGTCTTGTACTTAATAGGTTTGTGTTAAAGACCATGTGGCTGAGTTTAGAGATTTAGTGAGACAGGAAGACTCTAAGATCAAGCTCTGTAACCAAGGGTGAGAAAAGTTATTTTGTGGCTGTGCCAAAGGCAAAGGTTCTGTTCTGACCACCTGGGCCTGGCTTGCTCAAGTGTGGACAAGAACAGCCCAGTGTTTCTGCAGCTGCAAGCTCAGCTCATCTGGCCCCTGCTGCTTTGCATGCTCCTCCCAACACCCTCTGCTCTTCAGAGCCCATATCATTGCCTGAGCCAGAGCTCTGGGGAGACCTGCACCAGGGAGGACCCAGAGTGCACCATGGAAGCCCTGACTCGGCTCCTCTGTCTCCTGTTTCTCTGGGTCCCAGGTGAGGGCTACGTGGATATTCTTGCATATGTGTGAAAACTCTCAGTGTTTGTTCCTATGCACAGAAGTAGAGTCTATGTTCAGTAAGCATAGTGATTAAAGTTCAGTGTAGATCAATTAGTTTAGCTCTGCTGAGAAGACAGTTGGTATGATGTAGATTACATGGCTGATATTTCTATTTTATTTTTCGATCTCAGATTCCAGTGGACAAACCCTGTTGACTCAGACTCCAGCCTCCCTGGCTGTGTCTCCAGGAGAAACAGCCACTCTCAGCTGCAGGGCCAGTCAGAGTGTAGGCAGTGCCCTAGCCTGGTACCAGCAGAAACCTGGGCAGGCTCCGAGGCTGCTCATCTATGGTGCCTCCAGCAGAGCCACTGGTGTCCCAGCCCGGTTCAGTGGCAGCGGGTCAGGGACAGACTTCACTCTCACCATCAGCAGCCCACAGCCTGAGGATTTCGCAGTTTATCACTGTTACCAGTATAGTAATTGGTGTCCCACAGTGATTCATCCTGTAACAAAAACCTCCCTGAGACAATGGTCATTATTTTGTTCATAGCAGCTGCTTCCTTTATGGCCAGCTGCTCTGGTATCTGCTTAATACTAACATTTGTTTCTTCCTCAATCTTAAAATCTTGTGATTCTGAACACTAAGTTGCTAGTAGGATTTTAAATGAATGCTGCACTTTTCTTCAGACTCAGTTGCACAGACACATTCAGAACAGTTTCCTGCTAATTGAATCAGCTCAGCCTCATGTAAGTTATACATTTAATGTCCACTCAGTAAGTGAACAGAACAACCAAGAAAAGGAATTACATTTTACATATGTGAGATCTACACTACCAAATTTTTAAGTGCATCAAATTATATATCATCATCATCGTCACCATCTTAATGATAATAGTAAAAATAATAATATATATATATGTCTTGTAAGTAAGTGTAATCAGGTTTAGGGTTCATGCATTCTTAGTGATCTCATGGATGCCTGAGTCACTGTGGCTTATTTTGTTCCAGAAAGTACCTGAATTCTGAGGATAAGAAACAAATCATGCATCATGCATAAAATAAGGACAATTTCCCTCCAAGCACTTTATCTCTGTGAGTATACTGAAGTCACTGACAGTTTTACATCCTAAAAGGTAAAACAAAAGCACAAACCTAGTTATTTTCACACCCCACTCAGCAATGATGAGATGAATAAAATTCAGACAGAAGCTGAGTATTGCTCAAGGCCATTTGCTCAGTCAAAGTGCATGGATGGAGAATTGTGGAATCATGCATTCAGCCAAAGGTGTTCTTTAACAATTCTAAAGATGGGTCAATTACAGTGTACGAGTGACAACTCAGAGCACTGGGTCCCAGACCCAGTCTACAAACACCCCCTTTACATATGTTCTCTTTGCCCAAGATCTCTTTGTTCTTTTAACATTAAAGTCATAGTTAATATCTTTAATATAATTCACAGGCCACATAATTCATTAATTTGAATTGTATAGTTTGGTGGTTTTTAGTATAGTCATAGGATTGTGCCATCATCACAAGAATCAACTTGGAACATTTTCATCACACCTGAAGAAACACAGTATCCATTAGAGGTCAGTGTCCATTTACGCAGAGTCCATCTCACCCCTGTACAGGTACAAAAACATCTACCATCTTATACAAATATCATATAAAAATAAATGTACTTGTGTGTGATGTGTTTTGATTATGTGCATTCACACGGCCCACCCACGTCATAGCATCTGGGTGTGTGTACTTACTTTACGTGGTCCAAGACTGTTCCCATCCACATGTATACATGTTTCCTTTTTCTATTCATCAGCTGATGGATGCTTGAACAGTTGCTAATTTTAGCTCTGTGACTCATGCTGCCATGTACTCTGGTGTACAACTTATGGTATGGGCAAAGCTCTTTACTTGCGGGAGCATAAACCTGGGAGTGTAGTTGCTGGTTTATGTGGTAACTGTATGTCTTATCTCTTAAGGCCTCGCCAAGCTGCTCACAGATTAACTTCTGTGATAAGAAAGGGTCTTAAGGGCTGGGGATTTAGCTCAGAGGCATAAGAACCTGCCTTGCAAGGGTGGTCATGGGTTTGAGCTCAGGTACAGATAAAAAAGAAAAGAGAAAATAAAGAGTCTCAGTGATTGAACAAGTAGAGGAGTTAAAATGTATCAGCACATGAGAATAAATCTGAGAATGTCAGAGATGATCATTTACTACTCTGTTAGTTTGGTTTTCTACACTTTACAAACCAGCTTCTATGTTATGTTGTCCCGGGAAATGCCAACTTGCTCCAAATAAGGAAGAGACAGGCTTAGGAGCAGCAGGAGAAGATTGGGTAGATAAGAAAGAATTGCTGCAGGGCATAATATAAGGAGAACACAAACAGCAATGAGGAGCTGGATAATGAGAAGTGAGAACTTCCTGTAAGAACAGGACAGGGCCGGGGATATAGCTCAGCACAAGTCCTGAGTTTGATTGAAGCCAGAAAAAACAAGAAAAAAGAACATTTGAGAAATAATACTTTTTTCTGTATGCAGTGAACGTGTGCTAGAATCTTGGACTTGCTTTTAGATTTCTGAATCAAAATGCCCAATGTATGTTGTCGGAACAGCCTGCTCCTTTTAGCAATTAACATTTCCTTTGATTGTCCTAAGTCCTCACACAGAGTAGAAGGTTTGAAAATACAAAGTTTTTCCCCTATCTTTCAGAGTACCAGTCTGCTGCATCTCACATAGTTGTGCAAAATACATATTTTGGCAGAGGACCACACTGTGCATCATAACCAAAGACCTAACTTCCTCTCCCTGGATCAGAGAACCTCCTCCTGCCACAGTGCACTCAGCCCCAGGGTTTTGGTGTCCAGAGCCACAGACACGCAACCAGCTGACAACCAGACCAGAAAAATCTATATGAAATAACAATGTCAGAGGTACCAAAAGTATAAAACAGTGTAGAACAGTGGACGGTAATAAAAACAAATTTGGCCATTATGATAATTTAATAATGGTGACAATTACTTGATCTTTTCTTGACTTTAGAAATATAGTATTGTACAATCATGTAGATTGCACAAAAGTAAAAGTATATGTGTGTATGTGTGTGTGTGTGTGTGTGTATATATATATATATATATATATATCTTAATGGTTATAGTCTAAGGAAAATGCAAAACAAATCAAATGTAAACTGCATTTTAAAATGTAGGATTTTTGGGGAGCTCAGAGTGACTGCTTATTTTGTATGTGTTATGCCCTGGGTTTAATGCACAGTATGAATATATATAAATTGGTGTAAATATATACACCAGGTAAAATATCGCATGTAATTATCCAATCCTGAATAAAAGGGAGTGGCAGGCAGGCCAGCCCATGCACATTCCGCCCTGCCCAGAGGGTCTGTCCAGCACCCCAGTAAAGTCCTCACCTCTCAAAGAATCAGGGCCTGTTTTCCACCAGAGGGGCCAAAGTACAAGGACTCCTGACACAGAATGACCACTGCCCAGAGCTCAGCAGGACACAACCACCCTGTTTTCCCAGTGCACATAACTGGTATCTGAATTGATGTAGAGGCAAAACAGAGTTTTACTCTCTGCTGTCACACATGCATATGCTCAATGGTGGTGGGGGAGAGAGAGAGAGATAGAGACAGAGACAGAGATAGAGATACAGACCGAGAGACAGAGACAGACACTGCTGCAACCACTCTATAACAAGAGAAGTCCAAGTGATGCTACCTGGGTCTGGGGCTGGCTCCCACGTCACCCGGTCCCATTAATTACACAGCCTCAAGTACCAGAGCAAGTCAGACACAAGGGCTACCTCGCCTGTGAGCCAGGCCACGCCACGGACTCCAACACTGCTGTCACGCAGCGTGAGCCCGCACTACAGACCCCCACTCCACAGGGCTGGGACAGCTGCTAGAGGTAAGAATCAAACTTACATGTGTTTGTTCTCCTAACAGCACCAGGGCCTTGGATGGGGTCAGGAGAGCTGTGGCTCTTTGTTGGAATATGCACTTCTGTTATCAGCTCAGTGCGCAGAAACTATAGTGTTACGGATCTCAAGGTGGCAGGAAACTGTAGCATCTTCTTGCCCAAGGGTTGGACTTGTGTTGTGCAGGGAGTGGAGCAAGATCCTTCAGTCACTTTGCTCACCAGACAGCTGTCACCTCCCCTTGAAGCTTCACACACCACTGCACCCCCCAGGGAATTTGCATAGTGTCACTAGGGAGGACTCTCACTGAGGGTCTGAAATGAAAGCTCAGTTATACTCTGGATTTATTGATGAAGACTTTTCAGTTCAGCGTTCAGAATGAGGGTCACACTCAGCTCCCAGGGCTGTTAGTGCTCTGGATCCCTGGGGAGGACAGGGAGAGAAGAGGAAGAAGACAGGGTGAGAGGGGTGGTCTCTGGGCCCAGTTGCTGCCCATGTGGGTTCTGTCCCCATGGGAGATATGGAGGTCTTTCCTCCACGATGGGGCACATGAGGTTTAGAGAGTGAGGAAAGTTCCAGAAAGAGCTGGTATTGGAGGAGGTGCCATGCTGGCCCCAGCTATGTGTTCACAGCAGGCATGGGGGTGGTAAAGGATGATTAAGGTAATGATAAAGTTGTTGAAAACCAGTGAGTAAATCAGCAGCAGGGGTTCAGAAAGTGTGGGGCTGAGGAGGGTTCTGAGGCTTGATTTGATCTCCCAAAGTAGCAGGCAAACCTCACATTAGGGAACCTGCTGGCGAGTCACCAGGAAAGGGGCAGCCCAGAGGCCAGAGCATGACCGTGGTTAGAGCCTGTGGCACAGACTCAGCCACACCTGTGCCCCAGCACTCTGGGAAATGGATGTGAATTTAGGACTAAAAGGCGACTTTCCAGTTGGTCCAGAATCTTAGAAATTATTCTTCTGATTCATTTTATTTTTAATAAGAATCTAATACGCAGTGTAACATTTTCTACATGCAAAGAAGTATTTGGATCCCAATCCATGCGTTCACCTGAGTGAAGGAGAAACAGTTCAGCTGGCTGGACATGCAGAGAATACAGCTTATCCTGTAACTCATCCTCAGTGTGTTTATTTGTTATTTAGTAAGAAAAAGAAACAGAAATTTATGAAGAAACCAAAATATATTGACCAACCCAAACCTAAGCTACTATGCCTGGTAGGATTATAATTGTGGGGCCTCCAAAATCTGGGAAAACTACAGAGAAGCCTGTATCTGTCTTTTCCTCAAGCTAACAGGACCCCCTGGAACCCAGTGCCACCTCTCCAGGAAACCAACCATCAAAACTGCTCAAGAAGAGGAAGTACAAACAGACCCACAACCATTGAAGAGCAGTGTGTCAGCCATTGTTTCATTGCTGTGACAAAACCCCTGAGAGAATCACGGGGCCGCGTTTGTCAGGGTTCACAGTGTTGTGGGTTGCGGTCCATGGTCAGGTGGCACCATGGTTCCCGGGCCTGCAGTGGGGCAGCACATCACGGTGAGGGCACAGGGCAGGAGAAAGCTGCTCACCGCGGATCCAGAGAGCAGAGAAAGAGGAAGCGACCTAGGTGTCCTGATCCTCTTCAGAGGCTTCCTGGGGACCTAAGTGGGCCCTGTGACATAGGTTTCCGCCTTCTCCCAGTAGCACCATGGGCTGGGGAGCAAACCTTCAACATTGGCTTTGGGGGACATTTCAGGTACAAAGTAAAGCAAGAAGGAAGTAAAAAATACAACCTCAGTCCAGTGCCATGCAGCATCAAATAGTTTTGGAGAAAAATCATATCAAACCTTCAACAAATTAAAAATTCAGAAAGTAATTATTTTATTAGTAGATGTTTATAGTACATAATGCTTACAGTCATTTCAGGGAGTAGATATATACACTTAATATAACTTGTTCTTTTTATTCTCTTTCCCCTCCCCTCTCTCCTCCTTCCCAACATCTCTTGAAACCCTTCCCCATTATTATATTATTATTATCATTATCATATTTGAGACCCATAATGATCCCATTCGTTGTGGGGAGTTTGTTCATATGTCTGACACGTCTTAATTCTTTTTACGCCCCTACCCCTCCAACTCTTTGTCCTTTTCCAATTTGCAAAGCACTGTCTCCTTATTTCCCTTCATCTGTTTTTCATTTTGCTCTTTATCTGCACGAATATCGAATATGAGAGAAACCATATGGTACTTAAGTTTATCTGTCTGATTTAGTTAACATTATCTTTGCAAGATTGAGGACGCAGCTCAGTGCAGAGGCTTCAGGTTCAAAGCGCTGTCTCTGCCCGTCATTTTTACCCACTGGTAGGATGCGCCCACAGTGCCTAAGACCGCTTTGATCCTTGTGCTCCTGACACCCAAACGCGTGACCGGTTTGCCCTCCAGAGGCGCGGTGCTGGCTCCCTCTCCTTCACTAGAAAGACCCGTTTTAAACCAGTGCGTCAGCGCCTCAGTCCCTCAGACCTGCGCGCTCTGTGCGTGTAGCTGAATGCAGTGCAGACCTGGTTCTTAGCTGGTCCCCCAGGGATCATTAGGTCATTCTGAGTCTCGCAGGATTGTACGTTGCTCTAAGAACTGGAGTCTACTGGAAAAATGAGCAGTGGGAAAAGGGTGAAAACAGTGAGTTCTGAAAATGGATAACGAAGCAGTAATAATGCCCACCAGCAGTCTGTGCCCTTGGACATTTTACCGCTACACAGTCATTGTTGCGCATGCGCGCCTTCGTGTGGAGAGACACCCTGAAGGGGTTTCCTTTTTTGCATATTTAAAAACATTTTTTGTTGTTTACTTCTTTGTTGAAATGCAACAATCACAACTGGTTTTCAGGCCTTAGATATGAATTTGATGGTATTACATAACAATATGTAATTTTCAGTTAGACATTAGTAGCTGTGAACTGGGATTCCATAATGATGGTTTGAATTCATACATCACACAATATTTTCCTGCCCCCAAATCTTTAATTCTGAATGAAGAGACTGTAGAGTCACCACGTGTGGGGCCGCAGCAGTTCAGTTAGCCTCTTTGCTTGTTATCTCCCTCTAGTCAGTGTCTGTGCAGTATGATGAAAAACTATTTTAACACCTCAATTTAACTGCAAGCGGCTGTCGCAGTGAAGATGGGAGACACTGGGAACTTAATAAGTCAACAGCTACAGGCTGAATCCAACAGGAATTTTCCCACGTTCCTGAAATTTTGCTGCAAACTTAAATAGAACCACAGTGCTGCCCTGAAAATCAGTTCCACGAACTCACTTTGCTATTAACCCCAAGCAATCATTTGCCACATGGGCTTCTTGTTATGTGCTGCTCTCCTGCTCCAAAGCTTTCCCACCATGGACAGTGGAGATGAACCCAGAATGTTTTTTTAAAACAAATTCTTCCCCATCACACTGCTTTCTGGCCAGGTATTCTGGTGAGACCCACTGCTCTGTCTTCTCTCAGTGATGCAGTATTTTCAGAGAGCAGGAGAGTAGATGGGAAATGTGATGCTAAGTACAGATAAGCGGGTCTCACAAGACTTCAAGGGCTCCCACCCTGGTCTTGGAGCCCCAGCCTTCTTCTCTCTCTGTGGGTCTGGGACATATCTGATCACAGTATCAACACCATGGAGGCCGAGGGTGCGTCAGCCCACCTTCAAGCTCAGGATGGCTTTACCCACCATGACACAGATGAGAGCAAAACGTTCCCACACCACTTTCCTCAAGGCTGCAACACAGAGCAGGAGAAACACTGCGTACATGTGTTAAAATTGCTGTACTTTAAAGATGACTTACTTCTCTCTTGGTTGGGTCCACTCACAATGGTTACCTAAGACCAAATGTCTTTGTCTATAATGTGAGATGCATGGTGTTGATACAACAAGGTGTAAAAAATTGAAAAATACAACATCAAATGTCTGTGTTCATCTTGTGCTGTGAGGAGTTGAACAACAGCAAGAACAGTGAGGGTGAGATGTCAGCTCCTCGGGGATTTTACAGAAAGCCTGTGACCTCAGCACAGTAAGGAGTCAAGAGAGTCTTCCTGAAATTTTTTATTCTTTATTTATACATTTCTTTCAGTTAAATTCTCATTTCTTATTCTTCATTCTCCATCATTTTTTATATTAATTCTCCCTGTTTTTGTACCTTTGACCAATCCTCCCTTATCTGACTAAATTACTGCACTCACTTCTCAAGTATTTCATTTGTTGGAAAAATAATTTTTATGTTTCATCAAATTTATTTTTTGTTTGCTTCTGTGATTTAATGAAGTTTTCTTGCTATGATCTCACATTGCTAGTGAACCTTAGGGGCACATGGGAAAATATTTGGGGACATGGTCCACCTGGTGAAATTCTGAGAGTTGGATAAAGAGCAACCGCTCAGGAAGGTCAGCTGATAACGTGCTACCACCGCTGTCACCTGGAAGCACCTTTCCGATCCCCTTTCCTTCTTCCATTTCCTGTGGGAGGTTTCATCTGAGTCATGAATGTCAGCACATGTGACAGAGGAGGCCCTGGGGAGTCACTTGGTGAGTTGCTGCAGGCAGCTGACATTCGCACATCCAAGGAGGACGTTCCAGGCATTTCTGTGAGCCGCAGCCTTAGAATCCCGTGACTATACTTGAAGATGTGCTCTGCTGTCTGGGGTTTACCATGGAATCTCACAGGTTTAGCATCAGCTTTCCATAAACCATCACGTCTGTTAGCCTTTTAAAACTTGTTTAGATGCAACCAGAATTACAAACATTATGCTTGCAACTTGGCAGATGTTTCCTGGCTTCTGAAAGAAGAACAGAGATTTTTCCTTTCTATCATCTGTTATATATATATATGCATAAGTATATATATGCATAATTATATATATCTGTATAATTATATATGTGTATCTGTATAATTTTATATATATATATCTGTGTAATTATATTTCTTTTTTTTATAATTTTATTTAAAGAGGAAAAAACAAAACAAAATAAAACAGAATAAAGGGTAGCAACCGTACAGTATTCCAAGGAAAAAAGGAAAAGTACAACAACAATAAAACCTAAGAAATTATTACTTGACTAATTACATACTGACTTCTTGGAAATAGTTTTTCAAATTACAAAGTTAAAACATGTAAAGTAGACATTCAAACAGTGAGACTGGTAACAGTTCTGCTCCACGATCTGACAAAAACAACAATATGGTCATCCATCTTACCCACTCAAATATACATGCAATTATATCAATAGGGTAAAATTAAACACAACAAAACAGAGCAAAGTGGATCACAAGAAAGCAATGTAAGACATACATTTCTAAGCTAGACAATTGGAGATATTCACTCTCTATCATATTGACTCTTGTTTTCTTCCAAATAGTTGTCCATATTGTCACATATAGGGAATTCACATGAAACAACCTAGTATGGAATTGATCCGAGCAGGACGAGGAGGGCATTTCAGGTCTTCAAGACCAGACATTAGGGAAGCCATGAATGGCTGTCGGTTTTATGTGACTTTTCTGCCTCATGCTTTTCTAGGAATTGTTTTATGTTGCTTTGTTTTGTTTTTCCTGCTAATACAGAAATGATAGATATACATGTAGAGACTCACGCATGTGTAGAGTTTATAAACAGTTTACGAGAACCAACTATATAACACATGTTGAAATAAACAACTACTTTGAAGAAAAAGAGACACTACCATACCCAGTGCTGATTCCATAATGTCATGATGTGAAGTCCAGCAAAACTATCACTTTTTGTTCAAAGTGATCTTAGCTTGCTTTGCCTTGTTTAAGTTCAACACACATGAAGGTATGGACAGCTGTTTTGAGGAGAATGAGAGACACTGTGTAATTATATTTCATGTCCTCTGAAAGGCTACTGTTTTGAGCTTTATTGTCTTTATTTTTAAAAATCTTTTTTGGAATACTTATTGCACTTTTCCTTTTTCTGTATAAACCCCACTTATGCTGTCACCAACACTCCCATGTATAATGGGTTGAATCCCTTATTAAGTCAGGATTGGCGCTGTGATGTTTGCGATCCTGAAGCCTAGGAGGAAGAAAGACAGTTAGGGTGCTGAGACTCCTCTTTGGACCCTTTGCCAAAGCCCTTCCTGGACCCCTAAGTCTGGCTGCATGTGAGAAACATCCCAGCAGAGGGCGCTATTAGGAGGAACAGCTGTGGCAGCTGGGCCTCAGGCTTCTGTGTCCTCTGTGGTTTATGTTCTGCCTTGCATGGCTGTGGGAGGCCAGCTGTGTTCCTGCTGAGAGTGATAAGCTGCAGCATCTTCAGGCTGCAGGCTGCTGATGGTGAGAGTGAAATCTGTCCCAGAGCCACTGACCCTGAACCTCAATGGGACTTCAGAGTGCAAACTTGATGTCTTAAAGATGAGGAGTTTAGGAGCTTTTCCCACTTTCTGCTGATACCAGGCTAACTCATTGCTAATGTATTAACTGACCCTGCAATTGACGGTGATGGTATCTCTCAGGGAGGCAGTCAGGGAAGATGGAGACTGTGTTATCTCAATGTCACAGCTGGTACCTGACATAAAAAATAGGAAACAATATTCACATGATTATTAATGATGCAGAGGACTTCCCTGAAGAGCCAGCGGCGTGGCCAACAATGGCCTGAGCAAATCCCTACTGTTTCTCCTTCTCACCTGGCAGCCAGAGCAGCAGGAGCCCCCAAAGCTCAGCGGGGATCGTCATGTCCATGCCCTGTTCTGACTGGGACTGAGTCCTGCACAGGGTGTGACCGCTTGTTAAGAAGTTGTCACAGCAGTGGGCTGTGCTCTGGGCACATGCAAATCCCCAGGGTCTGGGTGGGAACGGATCCCGCTGCAGGGTGGATCATCTCAGTAACTCAGCACAGGCTCAGGGTCCCCAGTGTCACAGGTCAGAGCAGCGGGGCTCTGGACAGCACGCTCTCACTGGAGACCACAGGACACAGTCAGTCTGCTGTGAGCGGAGTGTACTTTTCTCACTTTCTGGTTCATGTCATGCTTTTCTTTTCTGCTCGTCATGTAGTGCATCCTGTCAGGGACAGGCATCTCAGGACCTCCAGGATCCTTAGAGGCTCATCATTTCCTTCTTTTCTGACTTCATGGCAATTTCCCTCGTGACATGGAATTGCCTGCATCTGACTTTGAATTTCCCTCTCATCCTCGTTGGCCAAAAGAAAACTTTAAATGATGAATATTTTCCCTTAAAATTTGAATGAAATCTTACATTAGGTCACATGCAAACACCTTCCTTAATCTCCCAGATTCATTAATATTTTTCTTCAGTGTTTTCAGCATAGCTTTTGGACTCTCGAGGTGTAAATCCACCTAATGCTCTCCCTATGGTGTCAAATTTCTGATCCCTCACCAAGGTTTTGACTTTATCTTCTCTATAATGAAGAGATGTGTGAGAAAAATGGTTCCAAAGGACACTACAAGTCACATTGAGAGTCTTCTGAAATCTCAGTAACTTCTTAATCTTCAAAACTCTCTACATCATGGGCTATTTTGATGTTCTTTTTGTGGAAAGATCTGTCACCTGTAAGCCTTTCAGTCTGTGTCCAGTTGGTCCCCACACAGCACTAGCGATCTCGTTCTCGAGACAAGTCCTGAGAATATGGAAACACAGCAGTTCATCACCCACAGCCTCGCCTCCGCCCCTGTTAAACCACATTTTCAGACAGGAAAAGGTAAAAGGCATTGAAATCCTTCCCTGTGAACCAGCTCAGTTTCTTCCTCCTCTGGACAACATTACATTTCTCATGCTTTTTGGCATCATCAAAGAGAAGCAAGTAGCAGCCAAGAGCTGCCAAGATCAAATTCTGAGCAAGGTTTCTGGCCCCGCTTCTTCACTCCCAGCCCTGGAGAAAGGGCACATGGGACATTGAATTAGTCACCAACTCCTAGGAAGCCTTAGGAACAGGGTCTAGCAAAGCCTCTAGGAACCATGCACAGCTACTGCTGCTTCTGCAGCCTGGGTAAGGAGCCCTGGCTGCCCCAAGGACTGTGTGTACACTGCTTTCTCCAGATGAGGCCGCTGCTTCTCTCACAGTGGCCAAAAGCTTTCCATGGGCTACCAGAGACTCAGGTCTTGGCCCCTTTTAGTTTCCTGAGGATTCTTCTGTCTCACAGTTTCAGGGGCTATTTCTACCCACCGTGACCTTTGCGGCTTTCCATGGCCAATACACACTTCCCCATACCATAATTTCCACTTTTTAACATGGCAACAGCCGCATGGTATCACTTGTCATTTGCCAAACCTTTCCTTTACCTGTAACAGCAGCTTACAGCCCTATGAACTGTGGGGGAGGGGAAGGATAGATCCCTTCAGTGCACCCAAACCTGATCCAGCGTGATCCAATCTTTTTCTTTAATAATCCCCATTCCTCGAGGTTCCCACAAGTCTTCCAATAAACAGGCTTAGGGCAGGCTGCCTTATACTTCTTAGCATTTTGATAATTTCATAGCATGGAAAAATGAAATCAAACACATTGATGCAGATTAAGTTTCCCCGATATACTAGGTCCAGGGAATAGGAGAGACTGACACTGCCCAAGCTGTGGGTTATTTTCCCACGCATATTTGCAATTCTCTGAGGATTAATGATATTGAACATTGTGTCATACATTTATTAGTCATTTGTATTTCTTCCTTTGAGAATTATCTGTTGAAATGACTGACCCATTTTTTGACTAGGTTACTTGACATTTTGGTTTTTAAGTGCTTTGAATTGTTTATATATTCTGGATATTAACCATATATTAGAAAACCTTTTCCCCATTTTTTAGGTTGACTTTGCTGTTTTTTCTTTTGTTGTGTAGAACCTGTTTTGCTTGATGTAATCTAATTTGTCAAGTTTTGTTTCTTGACATATAAGAGTTCTATTTAGAAAAATAATATTCTGTATTCAGTGGCTTGAACTATTTCTGTTGTGTTCTTCTAGTATTTTCAAAGTTTTATACATTTGATCAACATGGATTTGATTTTTTATCAGTTTTACAGAAGTCCGATTTCAGTCTCTGTCTTGTGGATATCCAGCCTGAAGTTGTTCCAGCCTGTTGAAATCATCTCACCCCATTTAGAATTTGAAAAGGGTTTTATGAATAAAATCAAATGCTAATGTGGAATGTAGAGGAAAGGAAGTTGTACTAAGTCAATGGTTGTAGTGTCCACTAGTCAAAAATGATATGGTATCTCCACAAAAATTTAAATACAGAACTACCACACAATCCAGGTTTCCTAATTCTTGGTGTATTCAAAATAAATGAATCCAGGCTAAAACAAAGACATCTTAATTTAGATATTTGCTGTGGCACTGTTCTCAGTGGTAACCAATGGAATCAGCCTGTGTTCTTACCAACAGATGAATTGATAAAGAAAATATATATTTGTTATTCTTCCCAGTTCTCTAAGCTCACATAGCTGGGCCCAGCTGCCAGTTCCTTAGTATTTCCTGTTTCACATTGTGTCTGACTATGATGAGCTTCCCAGGAGGCCTCTGGGTCAGCAATGAAATAGCATGGGTGACAGAGCTAGGGCCACAACTCTGAATGTGGCCAGCTGTGAGTGAAACTAGAGTAAAGTGGTCCGATGTATTCTGAGGTGGTGGTGACACATCCTACAAAACTTGACTCCCATCAGAAATGCAGAGGAGATGCACTGGAGGAGACCCTAAGAGAAGGACAAGTTGGGCGGGGAGAGGGGCTGTGACTGAAGACCTGTTTCCCTGCTGTTCTGCAGAGCCCATAGCAATGAGTGCAAATCACAGCTCAGTCCACAGAGGCTGAGGGTGGACTGTGAGCTTCATACTGCTCAGATTCTGCAGAGGGGAAGGATCCAGAGGTAACGTGGCAACTCTGGGCTCTCATTGTTCATTTTCAGTCTGCCAGTTTCAATGCCATGCTACACAAGCAACTAAAACTATTATTTATTGCTGCATTAAATTAATAGTTAATGTGTTAGATGCACACAGTGAATAAACAATATTTACATGTGTAACACGTGCTCTTCGTCACTTTTCAGGAGATCAGAAGATGGGATGAGGTGAACTCTGAAATAGGGACATTTGGAGATTCTCTTCTTGGCCTCTGCCCCTCAGGAGCAGTGAGAACAGCGCTGAGAACCTTTAGCTCACAGAGCCAGGCCAGCTCTTTGTCCCCTGCCCCTCCCAGTGTCACTCCTCCTGGGCTCTCAGGTTGGTCAGCACCCTGAATGTTGAGGACTTTCCTTCCCTGTGTCCCCTCCCAGCATGCACCACAGGGAGCTCCTCTGGTTCCCCAGGTCCTCATCCCCATGGGTCAGGGGAAGAGCTCCGTCCTCCTCAGCCCGGAGTCAGAGCTCGACAGCACTCAGCTCTGCGAGCCTGAGTTTAATCCAGGTTTAGGTCCCTGTTTCAAGCCTCTCTATTCCCTGTAGTGCTTGAAAATCTATTAAGACCAAAACTTCACTGCCCAAGTCTCCTCTACTGCTGAATCCAACCCTGGCACCTGGGTAAAGGAGAGTTTTTATACTTGCTATCCTAGAGTCCTGCTTGTTCCTAATGCAGCAGAAAAAGTTTTTCTTCAGATCACTCTTCACCATCCAGTGTAAGTCGTCACTACAGCATTATTTATTTTCTAAAGGGCCTGTTAAAAACTTAACAGTTTCATGGCAGTCATCGCTGTCTTCTCAGTTTGCTCAGCAGCAGCTCTGACCTGCTGTGCATGGCAAACACAGAAGAGCCTCTTCCAGCCTAGGCAGGAGTAGTGTTATGGAGGCTCATGTGACCTCTGCTGAAGTGAGATAAGGCAGGAATGGAGATGGTGCCCAAGTGCTGGGAAAGATTTTCATACACCTGAAATGGGAAGATGAGGTACAAAGCTCTGTCTGGATTTCTTACAAAAAGAGTTTTGAGCATACTTGAGGCATAGGCACAGTACATCCCTCTGGAGATCAGGAGCCCTCAAGTCCAACCTTGAAAGCTCTTTGCATTGAGATTCTCATAGCAGGAAGAAGGAAGTTGCTTGGTTCCTTTCTACACTACCCAAACTGCTGCACTGTTTGGAAATATTCTAATCTCAGGCTTCTGTTTATGATTTTAAGTATATCCTGATTCTCGCATTGTTTTTCAAATGATTCTAACTTATCCTGCAAAGAAAACCTAGAGCAGGAAGCTGGCTGGGCCTTGGAACTGCCTTTGGAGGAAGACATGCAGAAACATGTGCTCCCGTGTGTTTGGGGGATGCCTGGGGCTGGACAGCAACACTGGTGAGGTCCTTCCCTTCTTAGTCACGCTGTGATAGTGAATAGACGAACCCAGAGAAGTTCACGGAGCTCACAAATTCTGCTCTGTTCTTGTCTTGCCTTCTCATTTTTTTACCTTAATTTTTCAACAGCCCATGCATTTTTCCTCATTCTTTCTTCTCAATGGGATCATAACGTAAGACCGTGGTCAGGTAAAATGTGTTCTGAAACAAGAGAACAGCAGTGTACTCTACTCACAGGAGAGCATCCTGATTGTGTCCTGTGGCCCAAGGTAGAAACATACTCTCTGCAGGCAAATCTGTGCTGCCCTGGTGTGGACAGGGACCCCAGGGTACACTGAGCTCGTGCTGAGATGGGCCAGCCCTGCAGGTAGGCAAAACCTCTTCCACTCCTGCTAATTTGTATATCCCAAGAGCACACTCAGCTACTTCTTCATAGGCTTCTGGTCTCACCCTGTGCAGCTTCAGTCCCAGTGAGGACACAGCATGGACATGAGGGTCCCTGCTCACTTGCTGCTCTGGGTCCCAGGTAAGGAAGGGCAGCACCAGGAATTTACTCAGCTCCATATGGTCAGAGTTGCCTGACACTTAGGGAGGTCCTGTGTTATCTTGAATAACTATGTTGATATTTGTTATGTTTCCAAATTCAGGTGCCAGATGTGACATCCAGTTGACACAGCCTCCATCTGCATCTGCATCTGTGGGAGACACAGTCACCATCTCTTGCCAGGCCAGTCAGGGCATTAACAAGTACTTAAGTTGGTATCAGCAGAAACCAGGGAAAGCTCTTAAACTCCTGATCTACTATATTACCTGTTTGCAATCTGGGGTCCCATCAAGGTGCAGTGGTGGTGAATCTGGGATAGATTTCACTCTCACCATCACCTGCCTGCAGCCTGAAGACATTGCAAACTTATTACTGTCTGCAGCATAAGAGTTCCACTCCCACAGTGATACAAGCCATGACATAAACTTTTTAGGGAAGCAGAAGTGTGAGGCTGGGCTACTGTGAGTGCCTTGGCTTGGTTTTGTTTAAATCTGTGCTTTCAATACAGAATAGATGCTCCAAGTTCCTTGCTAGATAAAACTCAATTGAATTCAGTCACATGATTCCTCAACTATGGTTCTTCATGGTTCCTTAATTATGCTGAATAGAAATATGTGACTCTTTGCTAGAATAGTGATCAATAGAAATACATACATTAACATCATCTTAGAAAATTATTTTCATCATCACTATTCTAATTTGCTCTGTTATTTGTAGTGTTATAGACTGAGCAATGACTTCCACAAACTTAATCCCATAGGCCTCATAGCCCTAGATACTTTCTTTGCTATGTATGTTTGTGCTTCATTTCCCTCTGTAGTGAATTAATATTTATTTCAGGATGTGCCCTGTCATAATACATCTAAGGACTCTGTCCTTTTCTATAACAGTGCTGTTATTTTTGCAATTCCTTTCTTTCTGTGACTATAACTGAGAGATTTGGAATGAGGATTATCTGACTGAATTTTTTGATTCAAACCACAGTGGTTGCTATGCTATGAGTAGTCTGTGAGATGGCAAAGAATGCCCACAGTAAGTTCTCATTCTGGAGATCCTGGGACTGTAAAAGGGTGCTCTCTCTTTATGGAGACACAAAGGCAGGGAGCTTTCTGTGCAACTCAGGACTCATATTGCTGTGGTTTCTCTGAGTACAATGACCAAGCTTTTGCTATCTGCTAGTTTCTTAATATTTCCTATTTTACTTTGTGATTGGTAATGCACATGGCTATGCTGTCCTTTCCTGGGAGAATCTCACAGTCTAACTCTGGGTGAGCGCTGCTGCAATGTTCCTGAGTCCCACATGAGATGTAGGAAGCAGAGTCCACAGAAGCTGAGCCCATTCAGAGATGCAGATGAGATGCACCGGTGGTGCCCATGGAAGAGGTGAAGTCAGGCAGAGGAGGCTGTGATTTTAGACCTGATTTTCTGCCATTCCCTAATGTCCTCATCAGTGACCACAGGCCACTCCTTGATCCACAGGGGCTGAGATGGTTTCTAAGCTTCATGCTGCTCAGACTCTGTGATGAGGCAAGATTGTCAGTTGGTGATGTCACTCCTGAGTATTCTTATGCTCACGTTTAATTTGCTAGAAATTTTAACACTGTGTCATATAAATAATGAAACTCATTACTACATTAAAAGTTAGTGTATTACATGCACACAACAGGTAAATGATATACTTGTCTCTTTGTGAAATTCATGCTCTTAATCTTCCTAAATAGAACAAATACTGAGTGAGTCAAGACTCTGGTAATGGGACATTTGCTGACTTTGTTGGCCTCTGCTCCAAATTGAGCAGAACTGAGAGCAATCAGTTCTTAGAGCTGGGTCCAGATCTAATATCCTGGTTTCTCATGTCCCCCCCCCCCCAACCCACCCTTTGGAACTCTCATGTTGGTCCACCACCCAGAGGTGTCCAGCACTTTCCTTCCCTGGATCTTTGGCCATCTATTGCCATGGGCAGGGTCCCTGATTTCTGGTAGGTCTCCATAGCTCAGGGCCAGAACCTGGCATAACTCAGCTCAGCAATGCTGACCTCAGCCCTCATTTGTGATCCTGTCCTAAAATCTCTCCATTTCTCTCCAGCCTGAAAGCTCTCCTGGCTTTCAATTCTTAGGCCCTCTTTCCACACTTTCTAAAGCATTGCCACTTGGATAATAGGACACCTCTTCATTATCATCCTAAGTCCTGCTTGTTCCAAGGCCAATAGATAAAGTGTCCCTTTAGGTCCCATTTCTCATTTCAGAGTAAGTTAGAGGCACAGGGAATCTTTAGAGAGGGCCTTTCAAACATTTAACATGTTCACAAACATCAACCCCTCTTGCTTTTGTGTTATTAAGCACAGGCTCTGACCTGCTATGCTTGGTAAACACAGATGAGGTTCTTGTAACCTATGGCGGAAACAGGGATTTGGAGGCCAAGTGACCATCTTGGAAGTGATAACCAAGGGGAATTAGGAAGATGGACAAGTACTAGGAAAGATTTCAAAATAGGGCTGGTGAAAATATTTGTGTTTCTATTCAGAAATGGTTCAAAGAATTCTTGAGGCTTACACATCGCAGTCCTCCTGAGAGCATGAGGCATTATGACCAACATTAAGCACTCTGTAGGGCACACCAGGAAAAAAGAATGTGAAGCCTTTGTATTGTCTCTAAGCTGCTATGCCAATCCTGAATTCACCAAAATTCAGAGTTTCGTTTGGGTTTTAACATTTGCCACAGTTTCTTCTACTGCCTTCTACTATGAGTCTGAGGTATCCTGAGAAGCAGGTGAACACCAAGGACCTGGATGAGGTTTAGAACTGCTCTTTCTGGAAGACAGGCAAAATTCTGTGCTCATATGAGTATTGGATGGGAGTCTGAGACATGACGGACCAGCAAACTTAATTGATGTTGTCTTCCCCTGTTATCTTAGTCATGCTGTGATAATGTGTAGAGGAACTCAGACAAGTTCAAATGGCTTATAAATTCTACTCACCTCCTTTCTTCATTTCTTTTTCTTTACATTTTAAAAATGGCCTATGTGTGAAGCAGGCCCTTGTTTTGCTAAATCCCTCCTCTCCAAGTGTTTGTACCTAGGGCAGTGGTTAAGGAACTCTAGCAAAGTGTGCTCTGAACTGTGGAAGGAAAAATACTTCTGTGTACCCGTGGAAGAGGAACTTGACATCTTCTGTGCCCCAAGGGAGAGATACATTCTCAAGGCAAATCTGTGCTGCTCTGGTCTGAACAGGGATACAGGAGACACTAGAACTCTACTGAGATGGGCAGAGCAGCAGCTGTGCCCAGTCCTGCCTGGCCCTGTCTGCTCTATATGGGTCCAGAGCACAGCCTATGCCCTGGGGACTTCTTCATAGCCTCAGTCCCAGTCAGGGCACAGCATGGACATGAGGGTCCCCGCTCAGCTCCTGTGGCTCCTGCTGCTCTGGCTGCCAGGTATGGAGGACAACAGCAGGGAATTGCCCACATAGCTTGGCCAGTGATGCCTGGCCCTTCAAGATCTTTTTAAATCATGATTAATTGTGCTGATTTTTGTTATGGTTCCATTACTAGGTGCTACATGTGACATCCAGAGGACCCCGTGTCCATCTCATTACCTTCATCTATGGGAGACAAAGGCACAATCAGTTGTTAGTCAACTATACATGTTGGTAAATGGTTCTCCTGGTGTCAGCGGAATCCAGGGAAGGCTCCTAAACCCTTCATCTGTGGTGCAACCAATATGTACCCTGGTATCCCACCGCTGTCTGTTGCAGTGGATCTAGGACAGATTTCATCTCCGTGTCAGCAGCCTGAAGCCTGAAGGTGTTACTACTTATCACTGTCTAAGTACCAGTTGGCCTCCCACACTGATGAAAGCCATGACATAGACCACCCAGGGAGGCAGAAGTGTGAGGCTGGGCTGCCCCAGCTGTGCCTCCTGCTGTCTCCACCTGCTCAGCACATTTCTCAGATGCAGCCATGCTTTGCTGTTCATTGGGAGGTTTGCAGGGGCTGATGGAGGCTCCTCTGCACCCCAACTGTCTTTCCTCCTTCTCATTTCCAGTAGCCCAGACTTCATGATGCCTGTGTTGATTCAATGCAGGCTCATGTGAGCAACCCTGAATAATTGAGCTTATGGCAAACATTTGGATTCACACAGCAACTAAGAAACCCTGGCATGTGTCCTAAGCAAAAAGTTTTAAATGTCTGCATGATTTTTCAGACTAGATTCAGCAATGTGCTGCATGTTTCTTGACTAGCACAGCCCTGCCTGAGGCACTGTGTGGGACAGACCCTTGGTTAATGTCCACCAGCATGCTGTTCCTGGATATATTACTGAGTGTCACTAAAACTGTGGCATTTAACATGGTAATTGCAGAAAATACTTTGCTAGATAAAACTATGCAAATTATTTCTTAATTAATAGACTATGAGGATTTCTAGTGGTGAACAGACATGTGTGGCTTATGGCCAGCCTTTAGATCTATGCAAATACACACATTTACAGCACATAAGAAAATCATTTTGGTCGGTGGTGTTCCAATTCCCTGGTCTTTTCTTTTTCTCCAGAAGCTGGACTTTCATCCATGCACCACTTTGCTGCTCCTCTGCATGCTGCCCACTGTCCCTGCCTATCACAAGCCATGAGCAGAGTTTGGTCACTGTTTCAGGACAGGCGTCAGCTGAGACAGGTGCAGCACTGGACCCTGAGTATGTGGTCCTTTCCCTCTTTATCCTAGTGTTGTGGCTCCAGCTGAGACAGGGGAGCATGGAGACACCCACATGACTGGGCTCATTGGTCACAGGCATCTGAGGTTGACACCTCATCCAGTGTGTACAGCATCTACCGCCCACTTGCCCACTCAGCATGACTCACGCTGGGAAGACTATGGGGTGGGATGCCATGAATTCTGGAACATATTTGCATTTTGCATCTATTTCTCTATTTCATGGGTAAAAGTGAGGGCTTGGGCTCTAGCTTTGCACTGAGCATCACCCAAGTGAACGTCTCCATCACCTTGCTTGGAGAAGCAGAATCCAGAGAAGTTTCCAAAGATCCAGCCATGTGCTATGTCTACCTGGGCTGCAGTACATGCCAGCTCAGTGCGGTGGTGCAGGAGAAGCCCTTGTAATGTTAAGCAGGTTGATTTTCCTAGGTACACTGCTGATTACCACTGTGCAAACCTATCGCTGTCTAAGACACACATTATCCCTGTCTGGGTCAGGGCTGTCTCCCATGATAAGTGCTAAAGATACTTTGCTAAATAAAAATTAAAATGCGAACCTTAGTTCCTCAGTTATTCATGGTACACATGTAGTGCCTAACACATATGTGTCTCATGTCCAAACTAATGATAAACAAAATACACACCTTTTCATCCTCTAGGACAATTATTTTAGTGCTGTTTCATTACACATTTCACTCACAGAGTTATTATAAGAGGAGAAACCTCATCAATCTGTATTTCAATAGGCCTGGTGTCTCAGATATTCTCTTGATTCTAGCTGTTTTACTTTTTTCCCCCATTACTCTGGATATGCCATGTCAAAATAAATCCAAAGAGTCAACCTTGTTCCATAAACGTGTTACTGTGCTAGGAAAACATCTTATACCACCACCCACTTTGGAGAACACCTTAGAGCTCTGGGGAGTGAGGGTTACCTGATACCATTTCCTACTCAATCCTCAATCCGTGTGTCATCTCTATATTACAAGATGATGGTGAATAGTAGCAGAAAGGGGAAAAGGAGGGAAACAATATTATTACAACTTGGAGGGTTTTTTGTTTTCTTTTGGATAGTGACGATTTGAGGAACTATGGATATAGTTTTTTTTTTTTAACCTCTTAACTACTGGTTACAACACAGACTCAGGAGGTGTTTCTTGAGTTGTGATGAAGAAAGTAATTTCCCAGCAGCAATATATGTCTAATGGTGTGTATAATCTGAGAGAACCTCCAAATAAACAATAATATGAAAAGATGCACTACCAGCTTCTTTTGCTCCTATTATTTTGAGAAAAATATATGTACTCACTGAGGAAGTTCTATCTAGATGCAAAAAAAAAAATCAAACAAAAAACATCTAATAATTGAATATATTAGAAAGGAAGCATATTATGTCATTATTACCAAATGAATAATTTTAGTTTATATGGAAGCTTTTAGCACAAATGAACCAAATGGTACAGATATATACTGTTAGTTCATTGGCCGAACTATATAGACATAAAGACCCAACATTTTAAAAAAATGCTAAAATATGAAGATCAGTTACATATAATAGTTTTATTTCCATCTTCAACCCGAGCACAAATGTGTGCAGCAAAGTATTTGCTATTCTCAGAGGGCCCCTCCGACTGTGAGCTTTATGTGTTATCATCTGGTCTTTCTGTTTCAACATCATCCATCCTCTTGGAAGGATCCAGGAACGAGTTAACCTTTGTGATTCTATGAACAACATCTGAGACACAGAGTCAGCAATGGGTGTGTAACTAAGCTTCTGACCAGTCTGGGACTTCTGTCCCATAGTTGCAGTTGAGCTGTTCTATTCTCCAAGGTCATGTTTTCAGTAAAAACTGAAGGCAGCCCTTGCTGGGAGATGCTAAACTCTGAGACATGAATGTGCTGATCCCGAGTGCCCTTCTATGAAGATGGTGGTGGCAGCAGGAATGTGCTTGATTTCCAAGGCTAGCTGCATCCCTTTCTTTTTTTTTTAATTTTATTTAAAGAGAAAAAAAAGGAAAACAGAAAAAAGGGTAGAAATAATACAGAATTTCAAAAAAATATTAAGAAATTACTACTTGATAAATTACATATTGTCTTCTTAGCAATAGTTGTTCATGTTACAAAATTAAGGCATAAAAAGTGGACAGTGAGGCTGCAAACAGTTCTGTTCAATGATCCAACAAAAACTTAGTAATACAGTTATCAATCCCACACACTTAAACATACATGCTGTTATATCGTTTAGAGCATTTTCTTCTCCTCCTTTTGCTTTTTAAGTACATTATCTGTTTAGTTATACCATGTTTCAGCTTGCTCAGTACTTTATTGATCTATTTTGCTGTTATTTCCTTTTTAATCACCTTATATAATTCTGTTGTTTTGTTTTTGAGTTTCTCGTCATCCGTGTCACATGGATCAGCTTTGGTGGAGTTGGGAGTTTTTGGAGGTATTTTGTTACCCTGTTTTCTCATGTTCTATTGTTTTATTTTTATTTAATTTTTGTTAACTTGGAGGTAGTAATATACAACAAAATGGGATGGAATAAAGCCAATTGAGACAGTGTAATGAAATTGGCACAGAACATCACAGCAGGTCACTGGGGCAACATTAATAGGCACCATTGTATATCTCATTATCTTCACAATAGTTGTTCTATTAGGTACAGCAAAATCAAAAGAAATACACATTATAGAACACATCAAAACAGAATATTGGATAGAGCAACACTGTTAATCAGGACAAAGCAAAACAGTGATAAAAATATCTGCCTTCAGAGATAATAGAAGGAAACTCCCCCTACTTGCTGTGGAACATGTGGTCACCTCCCAAGAGATACCTCAGATTCCTGGATCACAATTGCTAATGGGGGGCTGAGGGGATGGGAATGTGGTATGTTTGATTCTAAGCCCGCGCACCTGTAGGCCGCAGGCTGGTTGCTGGTTGGCTCAGCGCCCTAAGTTCCAACATGGCGTGGATCTCAGGAAACGCTGTTGCTTCTTGTTTCCTTGCCCTGGGGTGGCCGCGGCTTGCCAGACCACAGCCACTTACCATGGTGGCAGGCTGGTTGATGGTCGGCTCAGCGCCATAAGTTCCAACATGGCCTGCATCCCTTTCTTTAGCACCTGAGGTGGACACAGGAGAAACATTTGGGGAGTCACTTGCTGTCACTCTGTACTTCTGAGACCTTCTCTGTCCCAGTTGCCACAAATACAAGCAACAGTCACCTGCTGTGTGTACAAGCCATGTGGGGAGCTCGAATTCTCACAGGCTGTTCTTAAATGATGTCAGATGATGGAGTTGGATGGGATTGGGTTATCAGGTCTGCAACATGACCTTACAACCCTCCAACACTTCCAGTCAGTCCACCCCGGAAGGTCACCAGGGCAGCATGCTCTTCGTGAAATCTATATTTTTAGGAAGAGGACTCATTTGAATTTTCTACAGAGCTTTTCCTGTAGTGGATAGACTAGAATCAACTTCATGAATATAGGTCAAAAAATGAAGCCAAGAATCTGGAACCACAAACAAAGAGGGTGCTATGCTACAAATGTTCCATTAGGTGGCGTACAGTCCTACAATAAAACGCCAAGCAGGCCGACCTCATCCTACAAACAGGACTGTAGAAGTGGTGCTCTCCTGTTAGGGAGTCACTAAGGCAGGAAGCTCTCTGCCCAGCTCTCTAAGCTCAGGTGGCTTAAGGGTCTCTGTGCACAGTAGGCCATGTCTTCCCCATCTGCCTGTTCCTTAGTGTTTCCTGTTTTACTTTGTGTATGATAATGCACCTGAGTATGAGGACCTGCTCAGGAGGCTTCTCGGTGAGCAATTAGGCAGGAGAGATGAGGGCCACTAACCTGAATGTGGTCAGCTGTGAGTGAAACAACAGTGAATTGGCCTCATGTATTCAGAGGCAGAGGTGACGGATCATGCAGATCTTGATTCCGTTCAGAGATGCAGAGGAGAAGCACTGGAAGAGTCACTTAGAGGGTAGAAGGAGGCCTGAAAGAGGGGCTGTGATTGTAGATCTGTTCCCCTGCTGTACTTCAGAGCCCTCCTCAAAGACTGCGGTCACTGCTTCATCCATAGAGCCTGAGGGTGACCCGGGAGATTCATGTCCTTCAGAATTTGCAGTTGGGCAAGATTGGGAGGTAATGTGCCAAGTCTGGGCTCTCACTGTTCAATTGCAATTTGCAAGAATTTAAAATAATGTTACTCCAGCAACTAAAACTGTTATTTATTACTACATTAAATTAGTAGTTAATGTATTCCATGTAAACGGCAAATAAGCAATTTGCATATTTATTTGTGTATAGCATGCTGTCCATTTTTCTAAACGTTTGTGAAGCTGAGTGAGTCAAACTCTGGAATGGGGACATTTACTTCTCCTGTTCTTGGCCTTTGCCCCTCTGGAGTAGTGAGAACAGAACTAAGAACCTTTAGCTCACAGAGCCGGGTCAGCTCTGAGGTCCTAGTCTCTCACAGTGTTGCCCCTCCTGAGTAATTTCCTTCCCTGAATCCCTTTCCAGGAAGCCCCGTGCACAGGGTCTATGACTCACCTGGGTTCCCAACCCCATGGATCAGGAGAGCAGCTGCTTCATTCATACCTAGGTACAGAGCTTGGCAGCTGTCAGCAATTAAAGCTTCAGCTCGGGCCAGTTTTATGTCCCTGTTCCGAACCTGTCCCACTCGCTCAAGTGCTTGAAAGTCTATTAATTCACTCAAGTGCTTGAAAGTCTATTAACACCTTAAATTCACTGCCCACGTCTCCTCAATTCCTGAAGCCACCCTAGGACCTGAACAAGTAGGACGTTTTCTTCTTGATATCCCTAGAGTCCTGCTCATTCCTAACAGAGTGCATAAAATTTATTTTTGGATCGTGCTTCTCCATCCAATATAAGTTAGAAGGACAGAGCTTTTTATTTTCTAAATGGCCTGTTAAATATTTAACACAGTCATGGCAGTCATCGCTGGTTTGTACAGTTTGTTCAGCAGCAGCTCTGACCTGCTGTGCATGGCAAACACAGATAAGCCTTTGCCAACCTAGACAAGAGCAGGAATCTCAGGCTTATATGACCCCCTCAGAAGTGAGACATAAGAGGAATGAAGATGATGCACAGGTACTGGGGGAGAATTTCATATACCTTAAATGGGAGGGGGAGGTGAAAAGCTGTTTGGATTTTTTTTCCAGAAATTTGAGACTACTTAAGGCATAAACATAATGCAGCTCTTTGGAGACAAGGAGACTTCAGACTCAAACTTGAAAACTCCTTGTGTTGAGATTCCCATAGCACGAAGAAAGAATTTGTGTCCTTTCTACTGTATCCAACCTGCTGCACCATTCCCAATATTCTGACACCCAGAGTTCTATTTATGGTTCTAAGTATGTGCTGATTCTCACATTGCTTCAGAAATGATTCTAAATTATCCTGCCAAGAAAATCTAAAGGAAGAACCCAATTGGGTCTTAGAACTGCCCTTGGAGGAAGACAGGCAGAAAAGCACTCCTGTGTGTGCTTGGGGGAAGCCTGGGCCTGGACAGCAGCACGGCTCATGTCCTCCCCTCCGGTCTGAGGCTGCGATAATGAGTAGAGGAGGGCAGACAGGTTCAAAGAGCTCATGAATTTTGCCCTTTTCTTCTCTTAACTACTCATTTTATAGTTTAAGCTTGAAATATTTCATTTGATTGCCTTAGTTCCTGTTCATCAATAGGAACATAACATAGGGCCATGGTCCTAAGTAAAGCGTGTTCTTAAACTTGAGAACAATGGTTCACTCTACTCATAGGAAAGCAGCCTGATTCTGACCTGTGGCCCTAGGGAGAATCTATTTCTCTGTAGGCAAATCTGTGCCACCCTGGTGTAGACAGAGACCCCACAGGACACTGAGCCCATATTGAGATGGGCCAGCCCTGCAGCTACGCCCAACCCCTTCCAGCCTTGCTAATTTGCATATCCCTAGAGTCCAGCCACTTACTTCAGGACTTCTTCATAGGCTGCTGGTCTCACCCCGTGCAGCTTCAGTCCCAGTCAGGACACGGCATGGACATGAGTGTCCCCGCTCACTTTCTGGGCCTCTTGCTGCTCTGGATCCCAGGTAAGAAAGGGCAGCACCAGGAATTTACTCAGTGGTGCATTCAGCATTGCCTGACAATACATTGAGGTTCTATTTTATCATGAAAATCATGCTGATATTTGTTGTCTCCCATCTTAGGTGCCAGATGTGACATCAAGGTGACCCAGCCTCCATCTGTCGTAGACACAGTCACCATTTCATGCCAGGCCAGTCAGGGCGTTAGCAGTTATTTAAACTGGTATCAGCAGAAACCAGGACAACCTCCTAAACTCCTGATCTATTGGGCAAACAGCTTGCAATCTGGAGTCCCATCGAGGTTCAGTGGCAGTGGATATGGCGAAGATTATACTCTCACCATCAGCAGCCTGCAGCCTGAAGACTTTGCAACTTATTACTGTCAGCAGTATAGCAATTACGCTCCCACAGTGATACAAGCCATGACATAAACCTCCCAGGGAAGCAGAAGTGTGAGGCTGGGCTGCCCCAGCTGCTTTTTTTGTGACTCCAGCTGCAGAGCAGGTTCCTCAGATGCAGCCAGGCTTTAAAGGTCACTTAAAGAATTTGCTAGAATCCTCCAAGGAGTCTCCTCTCCACCCTAACTTTCTTTTCCGTTTCTCAACCCTGATTTAATGAAGATCACTAGTGAGTACACCAGAGTAATGTGGATTATGGCATCATTTTGCATTAATATGGCAACAGAGAAACTCTTCAATAGGATACAAGCAATAATTTTAAAAGACTTTCCTCACTTGTAGTGGTTTATTTTCATAGAAAAACTTAAAGTGCAGAGGTGTCTTACACTGCTGCCCCTATATCTACACAGTATGTCATCCCCATAAAATGACTTCAATTGTATTGTAATCCATTGAGATTAGTTTAAACCCAGAGTCCGTAGTTCACATTAAGGCTAACTCTTGATGTTAAAGATTTCACTAGAAAACACAGGTGTAATCACACAGATCCAACATAGTACCATGACATTACACTTTTTCACTTTCCTAAATACCACTGTCTTCTACTTGTACACGTGACCCCTCCATTTTGTGTAAAACAATCATGCCTTCCCATGCCTAGACATTTTCTTTATCCAAGAAAGATACAATGTTGGTATTTTACTATGGGTGATTTTCAAAATCTAATCTCAAAATATACTGCTATGGAATACAGATGTAAAAAATAACAAACTATATTTTTCTAATACCAAGACTCCTTTTATAACATCTACTATTTTTATTCTAGTGATTTTTTGTGCAGTCCTTAGGGATTTATGTAAAACATGTGGTTGGAAGCATGAGAAGCTATCCCTGCTTTCTTGCAACCTGTGAATTTTATTACTTTTGCTTGTCTTGATTTATTTCTTGGCATCCTCATCATAAGTTTAAATAAAAGTGATTAAAGTGAACATCCTTATTTACTCATTCTGAAAAATAAAATATTTAATATTTTATTGATGGAAGTGATGCTTTAGAGACTTTATTAGGAGTGTAAAGAGAGGTTTCCAAGATTATTAAAGTGAAAGTACCAGGTTTTGGTTTGATTGATCCATTATAATAGAACAATGCAGAAAATCACCCAAAGAATAGTTTTGGTCTGCACAGAAAGTTCTATTTCTTATATCAGTGAACTGGTACCAGTGTGCTGAAGACAGGCAGACCCAGGGCTGTTCGTCCGTGAAGTTATAGTTGTCCTTTGACCTACACTACTGAACCTAAGTCTCTTTTGCCCTTTGTGAATTGTCACAGGAGTAAGGCTGTGTTAGGGAACGTTCAGAAAGACTCCAAACCTGCCAAAGATAAGAATGTTTGGAAGACAAACTTCACACCAAGACTTATTTCAACCAGACACAATCATGTAACTAGGTAGAGGATGAGACATATTAGTGGTTAGAGAAATGATGTCCCTGTAAGCTTTGGTCTTGCTCTTAATTGGTTTGTATGGAAGAACTTGTGGATGAGCATAGAGGTTTGATAAGACAGGAAGACACCAGGACCAAGTTCTGTGACCACAGATGAGAAATATTATTCTCCTGCAGTGCCCAAGGGTCTTCTATGCTGACTACATGGGCATGGCTTGCTCAAGTGAGGAAAAGAAGAGCCCAGTGTTTCTGCAGCTGCAAGCTCAGCTCCTCTGGTCCCTGCTGCTATGCATGCTCCTCCCAACACCCACTGATGTTCAGAGCCCATATCATTGCCTGAGCCAGAGCTCTGGGGAGACTTGCACCAGGAAGGACCTAGCGTGCACCATGGAAGCCCTGGCTCGGCTCCTCTGGTCCTGTTTCTCTGGGTCCTAAATGAGGGCTTCATGGGATATTTTGCTTATCTGTGAAAACTCTGAGTTGCCTCCTATGTACAATACTAGTATCTCTGTTCATTAAAGTTCAGGGCAGATTAATGAACTTAGCTCTGTTGAGAACATAATTGGTATGATCTGGATTACATGGGTCACATTTCTTTTTCACTTTTTCATCTCAGATTCCACTGGATAAAACCTTGTTTACTCTGATTGCAGCCTTGTTGTCTGTGTCTCCAGGAGAAACGGCCTCTCTCAGCTGCAGGGCCAGTCAGGGTGTGAGCAACTACCTAGAATGGTACCAGCAGAGACCTGGGCAGGCTCCCAAGCTCCTCATTTATGCTGCCTCCAGCAGGACTGCTGGTGTCCCAGCCTGATTCAGTGGCAGTGGGTCAGGGAGAGACTCTACTCTCCCCATTAACAGCCTGTAGCCTGAGAATGTGGCAGTTTATCACTGTTATCAGTATTACAGCCGGTGTCCCACAGGGATTCAACTTGTGACAAAAACCTACTGAGACTTTGGCATTGTTTTGCTCATAGTAGCTGCTTCCTTTAAGGACAGCTGCTGTGGTTTCTCCTCAGGTTAAATGTCTCTGCCTCAACCTGGCAACCTTGTGATTCTGAAAAGTAACTTGCTGATAAGATATTGACTGATTCCTGGATTTGTCCTCAGGCTCAGGTGCACAGTCATGTTTAGGAATAGTTTCCCTGCTAATCACATCAGATTGGGTTTACACCACTGGATGCCTATGAAGAGGTACATTTTATGTCCTATAAAAGGCAATACCACAGCCAAGAACAAACTTTCATGTTATGCATGTGAGATTAACTCATTGTGCTTCAGAATTCTGAACAGACATGCTTCTTCAAATTCTTTTCCGTGATACTAATTTGATTCCTTCTAGTTTCGGCTGTCATTGCTATTTCAATAAATATTAGCTCATTAGAAAATGGTGATTTATAGTTTTGCTTTTCTCATTACTTCTCAGCTTTTTGGCTGAAATTAAATGTTATTTTATTTATATACCAGCACAGTTGCTGGATCTCTTCTCACAGTTTTCCTTACTATATATGTTAATCCCATTTTCATACGTATCCTGTTATTCCCCATCATTCCACTGGTTCTACAAAATACTTCACACAAATTTTTTTGGAAATCTGTATGAGAGTTTGTGTTATAGCTATTTTGTTTCTTCCTTTTCATCTGTTTGTCTTCCCTCCTTCCTCTCTTTTTCCATGGCTTGAAATCTATTAAATAATTGAAACAGTCATAATAATAACCAGAAATGGTGAATATTTCTTATTTTCCTGTTTATTAACATATTCATTCATCTCCTAATTTCTGTAAGGTAGTCCGTGCGTGTGACTCCAGTACTCAGTATGTAACCCAGGGCACTAACGTTCATGTGGCTTGATGATCTTCAGAGTTCCATGTGCCTACACAGTTAATCTCAATTATGAATATTATGTTCCTTGTAATTTGAACTTTTCCCACCCTGTGCAGGACTCAGTGCCAGTCAGGGCACAGCAAGGACATGAGTGTCGTTGCTCAGCTCCTGGGGCTCCTACTGCTCTGGCTGCCAGGTAAGGATGGGCAGCACTGGGGATTTCCTCAGCACAGTGTGTTAAGTGCTACCTGGCCCTTCAATGAGGTCTTGTTTTACCATGATTAGTTGTGCTGCTATTTGTTATGTTTCCACTATCAGGTGCCAGTTTTGACATTTAGATGACTGTTATCTGCATCCATAGGAGACAAATTACCCTCAGTTGTCAGTCAAGTGCGGATGTTAACAAATAGTTCTCCTGGTGTCAGTAGAAACCAGGAAAAGCTCCTAAACCCTTGATATGTGATGCAACCAGTTTAAACCCTGGGGTCTCACTGAGGTTCAGTGGCAGTGGATGTGGGAAAGATTTCAATTTTAGAATGAGAGACCTTCAACCTGAAGATGCTGCAGCTTGTTCATGTTTGGAGGATCAGAGTTGGCCTTGCAGAGTGATGCAAACCATAATGTGAAGCACCCAGGGGAGCAGAAGTGTGAGGCTGGGCTGCCCCAGCTGCTCCTCCTGCTGTCTCCACCTGCTCAGAGCATTTCTCAGATGCATCCAAGCTGTGCTGGTCTCTGGGGGACGTTAGTAGAGGATGGAAGGAGGCTTCTCTGCACCCCAACTCTCTTTCTTCCTTCTCCTTTTCATTAGCACAGATCTCATGATTCCTGTCTTGATTTAATGTGGAGACACATGAGCAACCCTGAAGAGTGAGGGCCAAGGCAAAATGCTGGACTTGCACAGCAACAGAGAGACCCTAGCATGGAAGTCCACGCAATAAATTTTAATGTCTGCATCATTTTTCACATGAGACCCCAGACATGTGCTATGTGTACGTTGGCTGCAGTACATATCAGCCTGGGTCAGTGTGAGGAACAGAACCTTGGTTAGTGTCTAGCAGCTTCTGTTCCTGGCGATATTACTGAATATCCAAACTGGTGCTTAAAATGGTAAATGCAACGAGTGCCTTGCTAGATAGAACTGAATTAAAATTGAAAGTGTAGTTCCTTTATTACACTATGTACATTTCCAGTACAGAAGAGACACATGTGATTCATGTCCTGCATGTTGATCAACGCAAAAACACCCATTTACAGCACATTAGAAAATCATTTTTGTCAGCGGTGTTCAAATTACCTGTGTCACTCACAGTGTCACAGCCAAAGGGGAAATCTCCCCAACTTTTACTCCAACAGGTCTCATGGCCCTGGATATTCTCTTGGGGGTTCAACTGTTTTGCTTCATTTCTCTCCTATAATGAAATGCTAATTATCTCAGGAAATGCTGCATCAAAATAAATCTAAGAAGTCAATCTTTCCGTTTAGCACTGTTATTGTGTTGTAAAAACCATTTGCAATGCCATCCCTTGTTGGAGTAACCTTAGAGAAGTGTGGAAGAGGTTACCTGACAGCATTTCTCTATTCAACCCATGACCCAAGCATTGTCTGTGTATTACAAGGTGATGGTGATTATAAAGAGTATGCAGAGAAGAGAGGGAAATAGGATTCTAACTAAGAGTTTTCTTGCAATGAGGAAATAAAGAAGTGTGAAGTTACTTTATCTTCTTCTTACCTTCCTACTGTGTTAACTACTGATTGCAGCATAAACTCAGGAGGTGTTTCTGGAGCTTTGACTCAGAAATTTTCTTCCTGAAAAAAATATATCTATAATCGTGCTTATGACCTTAGACAGAACCTCAGAAAAACTAGTAAATACTAAAAGGATGCAGTCCTAATATTTTTTAGGTAATAGTATTTGCAACAAACCAATTAAAAATTGAATATTTAAAAATGCAAAAACTTATTTCATTATAGATAAATGCATAAATGGAATTGAATTTTAAAACATTATCATAAACAATCTAATTCTTTAGATCTGCATGTCTAATTAATTAAATAAACCATAGAGCCTTAAAGAACTGACATTTAAAAATGCTAAATATAAGGTATAAACTTGAACAATATGTTACCCTATTTAACCTGAGCATAAATGGTTAGAGGTGAAAATTTTCAGTCTAGGCCTTAGGGTACCTAAATGAATAGGTTGCTGTGGTAAAGATGGTAAAGATCCTCCATTAGATGGCAAAGGAGTCCACATTACGCAAAGCACTGAGGCCTCAACCTACAAACACTAGGACTGTAGAAGTGATGCTTATTAGGGAGCTGCTAAGGCAGGGAGCTCTCTGCCCAGCTATCTAAGCACGCATGCCTTAGGGCCCCTGTGCACAGTGGGTGGGCCATGTCTTCCTGATCTGCCTGTTCTTCAGGATTTCCTGTTTCACTTTGTGATTTGTAATGCATGTGAGTATGATGAACATTCTGGAGGCCTCCGGTTCAGCAGTGAAGCAGGACAGGTGAGAGAGCAAGAGCAACAACCCTGAAAGTGGCCAGCTGTGAGTGAAAAAAGAGTGAAGTGTCCTCATGTATTCCGAGGTACAGGTCACAGGTCCCACAGAACTCTACTCCATTCAGAGATGCAGAGGAGACGCACTGGAGGAGTCCCTTTGAGGAGAGGAAGGTGGGCGTGGAGAGGGGCTGTGACTGAAGACCTGCTCCCTGCTGTTCTCCAGAGTCCTCAGCACTGAGCGCTGCTCTCAGCCTGGTCCTCGGGGTCTGAGCTTCATGCTGCTCAGACTGTACAGTGGGGAAGATTTGGGAGGTGATGTGGCAACTCTGGGCCCTCGCTCTTCATTTTAATTTTGCTAGATTTAAAATAATATGTTATGCAAGCAATGAAGACCATTATTTATTATGATATTAAATTAATAGTTAATATTTCGCAGGCACACAGCAAATAAGTAATTTACATATATTCATGTAATGCATGCTTTTCAACTTTCTAAGCAGATCAGAAGCTGAGTGAGTAGAACTCATGGATGTGGACATTTGCTGATGCTCTTCTTGGCTTCTGTTCCTCAGGATCAGTCAGTGCTGAGAACCTTCGGCTCACAGGGCCAGGTGAGCTCTTTGGTCCTGGAGTCTAACAGAGTCGCTCCTCCTGGGGCTCTCAGCTTAATCAGCACCCACAGTGTTGAGTGCTTTCTTTCCCTGTATCCTCTGCCAGGCAACGCCATGAGTAGAGTCTGCAGTTCTTCCAAGTCCTCAGCCCAATGGATCAGGACACCAGGTGCTCCTTCCACAGCCCAGGTCCACAGCTCATCAGCTCTGAGCACTGCAGGCCTGACCTCAGCCTGGGCACAGGTCCCTGTTCCTAACCTCTCCCATTCACTACAGTGCTTGAAATTCTATGAAGACCTTAAATTCACTGCCCATGTCTGCTCCATTTCTGAAACCACTCCAGCAGCTGAATGAAGGAGGATATGTTTTCCTTGGTATCCTAACATCCTGCTGGATCCTAACACAGAAGATAAAGTTTTTCTTCTTATAGCTCTTCTATGTCCATTATAACCTAGAAGCATAGGATCATTTATTTCTTAAAACTGCCTATTAAAAATTTCACACTTTCCCAGCAGTCCTCTCTGATTTCTTCGGTTTTTTCTGCAGCAGCTCTGACCTGCTGTGCATGGAAAACACAGATGAGCCTCTTTCAGCCTAGGCAGAGTCAGGATTGGGAGGCTCATGTGACCCCCTCAGAAGTGAGATACAAGAGGAGGGAAGAGGGTGGACAGGTACTGGGAAAGATTTTCCTATCTCTGAATTGTGTGAGTGAGGTCAAAACTTTGCCTGGATTTCTTCTAGAAACAGATTTGACATTTCCTGAAGCATAGAGACATTGCAGCCCTCTGGAGATGAGGATCCCTCAGGCCCAATCTTTAAAACTCTATGTGTTATGATTTCAAACCAAGAGGACACAATTTGGGCCATTTGTACTGTGTCCCTGCTGCTACCCCATGCCCAAGGATTGCAACAGCCAGACTTTCTTTATGTTTTTTAAGTGTATTGGGTTTCTCACATTGCTTTTGAAATGTTTCTAACTTATCTTGCAAATAAAATGAAGACCAAATAACTGAATGGACCTTAGAGCTGCCCTTGGAGGAAGACAGGCAGTAATATGTGCTCCTGTGTCTGTTTGGGGGAAGCTTCGGGCTGGACAGCAGCATTGCTCATATCCTCCCCTGCAGTCTTAGTCATGCTGTGATAGTGAGTAGAGGAACCCACACTAGTTCACAGAGCTCACAAATTCGGCTCTCTTCTTCTCATTACTTCTTCCTATACACCCTAAACTTGAAATAGTCCATTTGTTTCCTTTAATTCCTTCTTTTCTAAAGGATCCTCACAATGACCCTGGTCCTCAGGTGAAGCATGTTCTGAGAGGTGACAGCAGCAGCTCACTCTACTCATGGGAGAGAAGCACAACTTTGTCTTAAGGGAGAAGCACGTTGTCTGCAGGCAAATCTGTGGCACTCTGGTGTGGACAAGGACCCCAAGGGGCACTGAGCCTGTGCTCAGATGGGGCAGCCCTGCAGCTGGGCGAAATCCCTTCTGCCCCTGCTAATTTGCTTATCCCAAGAGCACAGCCAGCTACTTGAGGACTTCTTCATAGGCTGCTGGTCTCACCCTGTGCAGCATCAGTCCCAGTAAGGACACAGCATGGACATGACGTTCCCTGCTCACTTCCTGTGGCTCTTGCTGCTCTGGGTCCCAGGTAAGTAAGGACAGGGCCAGCAATTTACTCAGTGATGGTTTAAGCATAGTCTCCCTTTCAGGGAGGTCCTACTTTATCATGGAAAATCATGTTGATATTTATATTTTCCCATCTTAGGTACCAGATGTGACATCCAGTTGACGCAGCCTCCATCCGCATCTGCATCTGTGGGAGACACAGTCACCATCAGTTGCCGGGCCAGTCAAGGCATTAGCAATTTCTTAGCCTGGTATCAGCAGAAAATAGGACAAGCTCCTAAACCCCTGATCTATGCTGCAACCTATTTGCAATCTGGGGTCCCATCAAGGTTCAGTGGCAGTGGATCTGGGACAGATTTCACTCTCACCATCAGCAGCCTGCAGCCTGAAGACTTTGCAACTTATTACTGTCAGCATTATTATAGTGCCCTCCCCACAGTGATACAAGCCATAGCAAAAACCTCCCAGGGAAGCAGAAATGTGAGGCGGGGCTGCCCCAGCTGCTCCTCTTTGTGTCTCCAGCTGCAGATCAAGTTCTTCAGACCAGACGTATCAAGGCTTTGCACTTCACTGGAATGATTTGGTAGAAGCCTGCAAGGAAGATCCTCTCTACACCAACTTTCTTTTCTGTTTGCCAACCCTGATTTAATGAAAGACACCAATGAGTACACTGGAGTAATGCAGATTATGGTATCTTTTTATATTAACATGGCAACAGAGAAACACTTCAATAGGTTTCAAGCAATGATTTTTAAAGATTTTCCTCAATTGTAGAGGTTTATATTCACAGAAAAATTTAATTGCAGAGGTGTCTCTTACAGTGCTGCCTGTATATGTACACAGTATATCATCACAGTAAAATGACTGCAATTGTACTGCAAGTGCAATGGTTTATATCAGTGGCCCCCAAGCCTCATGCAATTATGGGCTTGACCAAATCTAGTGTTTGTGATTCGTTCATTGTCTAAAAACTGTGATTGGTGGTGTGAGTGCTACACTTGCCCAGGAGTGGAGCCAGCATATGATGTAAGGGCAAGTAGAAGATGTGTCTCTCCCTCTTGTTGGTTTGAGCCTTGCTATCTGCAGCAGCCATGACGGCTGCTCCACAATGCTATGCTGCCTTGGGGCCAACTGAGTATGGGCTGAAACCTCCAAGAACTGTAAGAAACAAACCTTTCCTTCTCTAACATTCCACATCAGGTATTTTGTCTCAGCAATGAGTAAAAAATAAGATAGTAATCCATCAAGATTAGTTTAAACTCAAAAATTTACCTTAAGATTAATTCTTGAAGTTCAAGATTTCACTGAAACACACAGGAATAATGACAGAGATCTAACATAATAGTATGACGTGATGTTCCATTTTCCTCAATACCACTCTCTTCTACTTGTGTATTCTTTTTTTCCTCCATTTTCTGTAAAACAATCAGTCTTCTCATGCCTATACTTTTTGTTTTCTAGAAAGGTAAAATCTTGGAATTTACAGTATGGAAAATGTTCAAGAATTAATCTCCAAATATACTGCTATGTAACACAGATGTAAAAATAATGAATAATATATTTTTCTCATGCCAAGACACATTTTATAGCATCCAGCATTTTTATTCTAGTAACCTTTGGTGCAGTCGTTAGGGATTTATGTAAAATATGTTAGTGGAAGTATGTGAGGTTATCTCTTGTTTCTTTCAACTTGTGAATTTTACATTATTTTTCTTATCTTATTTTATTTCCTAGCACCTTCATCATAATTTTGAATAAAAGTAATTAAAGACATCCTACTTACTTATTCTAAAGGATAAAATATTTATTATTTTATTGGTGAATATTTTGATTTTAGAGACTTCATTAGGAGTGTAAAGAGAGGTTTCCAAGATTGTTAAAGTGAAAGAACCAGGTTTTTGTTTGATTGATGCACTGCAATAGAACAACACAGAAAATCATCCAAAGAATTGTCATTTGCTTGCACAGAAAGTTCTATTTCTGATTTCAGTGAAACTGTATCAGTGTCCTGCAGAAAGACAGATGCAGTGCATCTCATCTGTGCAGTTGTCATTGTCCACTGACCTGCACTACTGAGCCTAAATCATTTTCCCCTTTGTGAATTCTCGTAAGAATAAGGCTGAATTAGGGAATTTTTGAAAAGACTGCAAACCTGCAAAGGAAAAAAAATGTCTCCAAGACAAATCTCACACAAACACTTATTTGAAACAGATACAATCATGCACCTAGGGAGAGGATGAGACACATTAGAGATTCGAGAAACAGGGTCTCCATTTGCTTTGATCTTGTACTTAATAGGTTTGTATTGAAGACTATGTGAGTGTGTCTAGAGGTTTGGTAAGATAGGAAGACACCAGGACCAAGGTTTCTTCACATATGAGAAACATTATTTTCTGGCTGTGATAAGGGCCTTCTGTTCTGATTACATGGGCTTGGCTTGCTCACGTGAGGAGAAGAGCCCAGTGTTTCTGCAGCTGCAAGCTCAGCTCACCTGGCCCTTGTTGCTTTTCATGCTCCTCCCAACACCCGCTGCTGTCAGAGCCAATATCATTGCCTGAGCCAGAGCTCTGGGGAGACCTGCACCAGGGAGGACCTAGCATGCGCCATGGGAGCCCTGGCTGGACTCCTCTGTCTCCTGTTTCTCTGGGTCCCAGGTGAGGGCTACATAGGATATTGTTGCATATTTGTGGAAACTCTCAGAGTTAGTTCCTATGTACAGCACCAGATTCTCTGTTCAGTAAGCACCGTAATTAAGGTTCAGTGTAGATAAACAAGCTGAGTTCTATTGAGAACAGAATTGGTATGATCAATTGGTATGATCTGGATTACATGGGTGACATTTCTACTTTATTTTTCAGTCTCAGATTGCACAGGAGAAACCTTGTTTACCCAGTCTCCAGTCTCCCTGGCTCTGTCTCCAGGAGAAACAGCCACTCTCGGATACAGGTCCAATCAGACTGTGAGCAACTACCGAGCCTGGTCACAGGAGAAGTCTTGGCAGGATTCCAGGCTCCTTTCCATGAAGTGTTCAGCAGAGTCACTTCTATCCCAGCCTGTATCGGTTGAAATGGTTCAAGAACAGACTTTACTCTCACCATCAGCTGCCTGCAGTGGGAGGAGGTTGCAATATATCACTGTTATTAGTATTACACAGGGTACCCCACAGCGATCCAATGTGAAACAAAATCCTCCCCGAGACTATGGTCATAATTTTGCTCATAGCAGCTGCTTCCTTTATAGAAAGCTGCTATGATTCCCGCTCAGTTTAAATGTCTCTGCCTCAATCTGGCAGGAAACCTTGTGATTCTGAAAAAATAACTTGCTGATAAGATTTTGACTGACTCCAGATTTTTCCTCAGAATCAGGTGCACAGCCATGTTTAGGAATAGTTTCCCTGGTAATGGCATCAGATCAGACTCGCATATGAGTGGATACCTAGAAAGATACACCTCTTATGTCTAATAAAATAAGATAATACCCCAGCCAAGAACAAAACTGCATCATATCCATGTGAGATTAACTCCTTATGCTTTGACTTTCTGAACAGAAATGATTCCTCAAATTTTCTCCTGGTATTAATTTTATTCATGTTGTACCAATTTTCATTGCATTATTGTAATAATTAGCTTATCAAAAATGGTTCATTTACATTTTTTCTCATCACTTCTCATCATTTTGGCTGGGATTAAATCTAATTTTATTTTTTATATATACCAGCAGATCTTCTAGATCTATTATTTCTTTTTAATTTTCTTTTTTATTTTAAAGAGTATAAAACAAAATAAAACCAATTGAAGCAAACCACTGTAAAAGATAAAGGACTTTAAAACATTATGAAATTAGCAATAGTTACCTTAATGCCTTTTGATGTCTTCTAAATAGCTGCAGATAACTTCGCAATAAAAATGAAACAGAACAGAATAGAATAGAAACAGTAAAAATGAAACAATAAATGCATTTTAAGAACTCAAAACAAGCCTATAGTAAATCTTAAATTGCTAAAATAATATGTCTTACTGTCTTTCAAAGAGTCATTCCTGCCATCGGCTTTGAAGTAATCAAACAGAACAAAACAGAATAAAACCCAACGCAACAAAACAACGGAAATGATATAGGACTTCCAGAACAGGACTGTAGGGAATCAACAGTAGCTACAACCCTCAGAAGATCTAGATCCCACTTGATGTCACACACGTACCACTATCCTCTGAGCCTATGATCAGATCACTGGCCTAGACCTGCAGTGTCAGTGAAACATCATACACCACAGCAATCAACTGCATTTCACCTTGATAGCCATCATCACAGCCTGTGTTTCTCTTGGTAAGTTGGTCGCTTATGATTGGGGGGGCGGGGTCAGATGTTGGTTCTTCTTATTTTCCAGCGCATGTGCAGAAAGGGGCTGGGGTCTCTCTGTACCAGTCTGGTGGTGGCGGGTGGATGGCATTGGTTCCCTGACAGGGCTTGCTTGCTGGTGTGGCCTTTGTTCTCTCTACCCTTGGTCCGAGAATGGCACTGACTCATGGGCAGAGGGTGGGGTCTGTCTCCCCTGGCTGCTTTGACTTAGTACTTCAGGATGTTTCTGCTAGACCTATTCCTACATTTTCACTTATTGTGCATGTTAGTTCCATTTTCATGTGTATCCTGGTATTTCCCATCATTCTACTTGTTATGAAAAACACTGAACACAAATTTTCTTTTGAAATCTGAGTAAGAGTTTGTTTTATGGCTTTCTTTCTTTCTTTCTTTCTTTCTTGTAATCGGTACCAGGGATCGAACTCACAACCATGCCTTGCAAGGCAGGTGCTTATGCCACTGAGCTAAATCCCCAGCCATACTTTTCTTTCTTCCTTTTCATCTCTTTCTCTTTCCTCCCTCACTTCTTTTTCAATGGCTTAAACTCTGTTAAATGATTGTAACAGTCATAATAATAGCCAGTAATGGAGAATCTTTCTTACATTCTTATTTATTAACGTATTCACTCATTCATCTATTAATTTCTGTAAGGTATTTAGTGTGTGTGATTTAAGCACTCACTATGCATTTAGGACAGTAACGTTTGTGTGTCTTGATGATCTGCACAGGTCTATATGTCTATCTTCCTTACATGGTTAGTCTCAAAGATGTATATTATATTCTCTATAATTTGAACTTTCTTTAGTAGTTTATTTCTTGTATGTGTACTAACTGCATGATATTTTAACATATATGTGTTTATAACATTCTGAAAAGGACATTGTATGAATGATATATATCTAACATAATTTAAACTATGTTAAATATATAAATTTTTAAAACATTACAATAAAGTACAGTAAAGGGCATGTTACCATTACGTCCCCTCACAATACTCCCTCTTACTGTAAAAATACTCATCCTATTGTTCTTGACATTTTCTGAAGCAATTCCGGAAATCCTCTTTCTTCAGTATCTTTATTTGTGGTACTGTGGATTCCTTGGTGTCCTGCATCTGTTTATAATGTTTACCATTCATGGTTATTTTTACATTGTAGAAGAGCCCAAAGTCATGGTGGAGCACACCTGTAGTCACAAATCTCGAGAGGCTTAGGTAGGAGGTTCAGCATGAGTTTGAGGCCAGGCTGCATTACATAGGGAGATTCTGTCTCAAAAAAAAGATAAATGAAAATGTATCATAATATATACAAGAGGCTGCTCTTCTGTGGCAGGGCCTCGGCAGCAGCATTCCCTAACTTTTCACCCTATCTTGTAAAGATAAATAAATGGTGAGTATTTCTAGGGAGAACAATGAAAGTGTGCCTTTCTCGTGATCATATTTTAACACATTTAAGTATTCATCCATTTGTCAATTATACCTTGTATATATTTGAAACATCTTTTCAATTTCAACAAAAAACCCTCTGACATTCTATATTGTTTAGCTTTCTAGCACTGTGACAAAATATTAGAGACAAGCAGCTTAAGAGAACAGAGGGTTATTTTGCTCAGAGATCTCTGTCCATGGTCAGCTGAATTCAATGCTTTTAAGCCGCTGGTGATATTGCAACACCATTAAGTTGTTATTTGGTTTGCTATACTGAGTGTTGGAACCTTTATACTGAGCCACATTTTCAACCTCTTTTATTTTTATTCTGAGACAGGGTCTCACTAAGTTGTTAAGTTTCCCAGGCTGGGGAATCCTCCTGCTCCAACCTCCCAGAGTGCTGGAGATTCCAGACATGTGCCTGGTACAAATCTTACCTTTAGCCCTCACCATCTCTGTGTGTCAGGATCAGTGTCCTTGTCTTACTATATTTTAATATGAAGACCAAGTTCATTTCTTTGGTTATCTTTTTTGTGTTCTTATTTATTTATTCAATGAGTGAATGGTAAATCAGGTTGACCTTGGGATACAGTATTATGTTACCATATATAGCATTTCTTTAGTGACTTCTGTCATAATTGGTCACAGAAATTATATCAATACTGATCATCATTTCCAGTGTTGCATATTTTTTCCCAAAGTGAGAAATCACATAATAAAAAGTGATATTGCTGCATTGTGTATCCAGGCTTATGAACTCAAGTGTTGTGATTTTTATTTTAAGGCCATCTGTGGAAAACTTGGTTGGCAGATGAAAGTGCTCTTTTGACATGGTGGAATCTTTGGACATTGGGCCTTAGGGGGAGCAAGTGAGGTCACGCTGGGCTTGCATTTGAGGGGATACTGGAATCCAGGCTCTTACTCAGTGTTTCCTGCCTGCATCTGGTAGGTTGTTTGCTATTCCTTGCACTCCTATCCTGACATTGATCACCTCCATGGAATCAAAGTGATGGGAGTCAAGTGACCATGGACTGACACCTCTGAATCCAGGAGTCAAAATGAACATTTTTTTTTCTTCAGTTGATTTTCTCAGTTACTTCTCACAATGACAACAATCTGACTGACACACTGACCAGTTTTCTGCACAGGGGAGTATAAGTTAGACAACACCGTAGGAAGGAATTGCAGTTATGTGTCATGGCTATAAAGCCCAAAAGTCAGAAAAGGATGAGGAAGCACTTTATTTTGTATGTGTCTGTATGTGTGAGCTATTGGCCTATGTTCTGAATCATATTGTTTTCCTTATTTATGACACTTATTCCATGAGCGTTTGCAAATCAGGAGCTGTTTTTAATATAATAATTTAATGGAAAATCAATGACAACTGGTCCTGGTATTGGTTGCCCAGACAAAGTCACTCATCAGCTCCTTTATGACCTTCCAAGCCGAGACTCTCCCCGCCTTCTACATCAAGTACCACCCACAGTGAGACCTCTTTCCCTTCGTATAGTCCTTCACTATTGTACTTTATGCAACGAATATTTGTTCATTTAAGTTCAGAACAATTCTTCTCATGTATAAACTTATTTTTATTTATCCAAATAAACTTTTCAAGCAGATATTTGTGCCATCAGTGGAGTGAAATGCACGGTAATTAAAAAGAAAAGAAAAAGAACTAATGTATTTTTGCATTTAATTTTTTATTAAGTTACCTTTCAGAGGTTAGCTAAAACTACCATGTGAAGGATAAAAGCACACTATGAATAAATCTAACCATTTTTAATGCCAAGTGCTGATATTGGAGTAGTGGAGAAGGGTTCTATGCAGGATACAATGTAAATGAAATTTAATAGAACAGACTTAGAGATTGTTAAATAAGGAAGGATTCAGGAAAATTAAAAACAGTGTGAATCTGTTTCTCCATGGTGAACAGGGGAGCTTTCTGTGCTCCCCTCAGCATATACCCTGAGTGGTACAGAGGCACCACATGGCCACATGACTGAGTCCAGTCTTCAAGGACCACAGCATAATCACGGGACCTGCAAAGACTGGGAGATTGCATTCAGACTATGGCGATTATTAGGTGCTTTTGAAAGGTTCCTTTTTTAGGCTGGTAGTGTTGGCACACGCTGTCAATTCCAGTACTCAGGATGCTGTGGCAGGGGACTGGCATTTGATCACAGTGCTAGAGTCCAGCTTGCACTGCACAGTAAGTTCAAGTCCAGTCTGAACGGCACAGTGAGGCTGTGATGAGAGAGAGAGAGAGAGAGAGAGAGAGAGAGAGGGAGAGAGAGAGGCAGAGAAAGAAAAAGAAAAAGAAAAAGAAAAAGAAAAAGAAAAAGAAAAAGAAAGAGATAGATAAATATATTTTGAAAAATTAAAAATTTTTACCACTTAAATAGTAAAAAAGTCCGCCATTAATATAAAAAATCAGAGTCTTTTGGTATTTTATTCTGAAAATATTATATTAAACATAATCTTTTCATCAAGCAAGTGGCCTTGTGTCACAGTCATGACACAGACTATACCTTCTATTGAAACCTGGAAGTCCCCGTTCTCCTTTGTTGCTGCTCTGCCTGTCCCTACGGCTATTAGCGGAGTTTGGTCACTGCTCTGGCTTGAGATCAACCTGAGGCAGGTGCAGCACTGCCCCATGGACCTGGGGCCCTGAACCTCTGAGTCCTGGTGCACTGACTCTGGCTGAGATGGCCCACGTGATGGGGCCCAAAGGACGCAGGGGCCTGAGGTCCACCGTGTTCAGTGTGCACAGGATCTGCCTTTCACCTACTCAGTCAGCGTGATTCCTGCTGGGAGACTGAGAGAGACGACATTGATCCTGGGACAGGTTCGTGTTTTGGGTCCGCCTGTGCTTTCATACAGAGTCAGCTGCTGCTTATGGGAGATTGAGGAGATTTCTTGAGTTGTAGCTGACACATTTTCTCCCCACAAATAAAGCATTTGTACTTGTGCCTATTGACCTAGGAAGAAATCTCACATAAATAGTAAATATTAAAACAATGAAGCTGTAGTTTATTTTATTCACTGTACTCTAATAGAAACTTACATTACTTCCGTGATAAAGCACTAAATAGATGGAACAAAGTACCTAAGAGTTGAAAACCATGTTCTTAATATATTATCACTTCATCTTTCTTTTTGGAGACCATCAGTCCTCATGGATATGTTCTGGAATGAGTTACGTGTGAGTTAGTAACACCTACTACAGCAGAGCCACCAGTGTACCAGCAACCAATCTCCTGGCCAATATGGGACTGCTGTGTCCTGTGGGGGCATTGTTATTCATTTATCCTTCAAGAAAAAAAAACTCAGTGCAGCTGTTGACTGAGAGATGCCAAAATTGTCATATGTGAATTTACTAATCAAGATGCGCTTCAAAGAAGGCAATTGTTTTAGACTCATTGATGCACCTGGTTTCATAGCCAGCTGCAGTTCATTCTTCACACCTTGTAGAGAAACTGGGCAGAACAAGATGGAGGGTGATTTGCAGGAGCCCAGCACTTCTGGTGCCTTCCAATGTCTCAGCTGACCCAGTCTCGTCCACTGAACAACTGCTGAGAGTGTGTATAAGCCATGTGAGCCCTGGGGCTCTCAGGGCCTGCTCTAGCAGGGATTCTGGGATGGGGAGGATGGGGCTGGGTTCATGGTCCTGGACCAGAAGCCTTCAGCTTCAAAACATTTCCTAGCACTGCACACTGTAGGGTATTCTGGGCCCCTTTCTCTTTCCTGGCTACATCTTTGTCATTTCATGTGGTGACATACTAGACCTTAACTGACCTGTGACCATTATATTTTCAGAATTCCAGGTGAACAATTAGTCTTCAATCTTTAATAGTTGCATGATTTATTAAGAAGTGGAATCAATTAAATTTTCTACAGAATCTTGTCTGGTAACGGACATAATAGCATCAAGTTCCTGAATACTAGTAAAAAGACATAGTCAAGGCCTTAGGATACCAAAATAAAGAGGTTGCTTTGCTAAAGAACTTCCACTAGATGGCAAACGACCCCACAATAAAGAGAGGACTGAGTTCTCATCCTACACACAGTAGGATGTAGAAGTGATGCTTTCCATTAGGGAGACTCTGAGACAGGGAGCTCCCTGTCCAGCTCTCTAAGCTCACATGGCTGGGGGCCTCTGGGCACAGTGTGTCAGGTCTTCCCCATCTGGAAGTTCCTCAGTATCTTCTGTTTTCCTTGGTGATAGGTAATGCAGCTAAGAACGATGCACCTTCCAGGAGGATTGTTAGAGGGTAAACTGTGGGTCAGTGGTGATGCAGGAGGTGAGAGAACAAGGTGCACAGCTCTGAATATGGGCAGTCGTGAGTGAAACAAGGATGAAGAAACTGTGAATTCAGAGATGGAGGGGACAGAACTTATAGAACAGCTCTCTATTCAGAGATGCAAAGTGTGTAAGGAACCAAAAAGAAAAGGACAGTTCACTCTACTCACAGGAGAGCGATCTCATGGTGTTCTGCCCCAAGAGGGAAAGATGTTCTCTGCAGGAAATCTGTGTCACTCTGGCCTAGAAAGTGACCCCACAGAACCATGGTACACTTCTTCTAAGAGCCAGCTCCACACCTGGGCACAAGCCTGCCCATCTGCTGCTGATTTCCATGTGCACAGGGCACAGCCACCTGCTGAAGAGGCTGTCACACCCTGCGCAGGAGTCAGTCCCAGTGAGGACACAGCATGGACGTGAGGAACCCTGCTCAACTCCTGGGGCTCCTCCTGCTCTGGCTCCAAGATGAGGAAAGATTGATCTTGCAATTTAGTCTATTTAGAGTTGCCTGTACAGAGTTTCCTGGCTCTTCAAGGAGGTCCTGTTTTATCATGGCTGTGCTCATATTTGTTTTACTTTTAATCTTAGGTGCCAGGTGTGACATCCAGATGACTCAGGCTCTGTCCTCCATGTCTGCATCTGTGGGAGACAGAGTCACCATCACTTGCAAGGCCAGTGAAAATATTGGCATTGCTTTAAGCTGGTACCAAGAGAAACCAGGGAGAGCTCCTAAACTGCTGATCTATGCTGCATACAGTTTGGAATCTGGAGTCCCATCCAGGTTCAGTGGCAGTGGGTCTGGGACAGATTTCATTCCACCATCAGTAGCCTGCAGCCTGAAGATGTTGCGACTTATTACTGTCAGTACAGTTATGGCTCTCCTCTCACAGTGATACAATCCATGACAAAAACCAGAAGGGAAGCAGAAGTGTGAGGTCCAGCTGCCCCAGCTCCCACCTCTGAAGTGTTCAACTGCTGAGAGCATTTTTCTGACCAGCCAGACATGGAAGAGCACTTGGAGGGTTTAGATGATGGGCCAAAGATTGTTCTCTATACCCTAACTCTCTTTCCTTTTCCTCAGTTCCAATAGTGCAGACAGCACAGCGCCTGTCCTGATTTAATGAAGGACAGAGATGAGTCCCTATGAGCAGTGTGGGTTATGGGATCTCTTTGGATTCAGACATCAACACTTAAGCCCTTCTATGCATTCTGAGAAACAATTTCTAAAGACTTGCTTCATTTTTTAGTCTTAATGTCATTGAAAAATTTAAAATACATAGGTTACTCTTTTAAACCTGCCCACATGGCTCTACAGTCTGTCATCACCTTCCCATTACAATTTTGTTGCTAACAACTAAGTTCCATATACATGCAAAATCCATAGTTCACATGAATGTTCACTCTCGATGCTGTACATTTCACCAGGAGAGACAATCGTGTAACAACACACAGAGTTTTGTTTTCATGAAATGTCTTGTCAGTACCTTAAAAATCCTTTGACATAGAATTCTCCTCATTTACTCTCTTTCTCTTGGTTTCCTGTAAGTCATTTGCGTTTTACCATTCTCATTGGTTTTCCTTTTCCAGAATGACAAACTCTTGATTTTACAGTCTAGAAGTTTTGGAAAGGTAATCTCAGAGTGCATTGTGATATGGAACAGCACAATTAAAAAACATTGAATAACAAATTACAAGATTCCTTTTACACCTTCTGTGCTTTTCTGGAATATATTGGCTTAGTGATGTTTTGGAGTAGAAGATTTCAGTGTATTGATTCTTCTTCAGAAATCACAAGAAATATACAGATTTGTTTGGACTAAGCATCTACTACCAATTTTAAAATGTGGGAGGAAATTTTAGTGTTTTGACCCTACCTTTAACTGGATCTGCAGGCAGAAATTTCTTTTCTTCTTTAGTGTCAGAGTCATTCACTATTGTAATGAACCTAACTTCAGGTCTTTCTCTACTGCTCAGGAGAGTGCCCAGCTGGCTAACTTTGGTCACGAGCATTGGAAAGGAAAAGAGTCTGTTTCATTTCATCCTGAAACATCTCCTCTCCTTATTTTCACATCTTGCTATGTGACTTTCATGACTGTGCAAGTTTACAAAGTCTCATAGACATAGTGTCTTAGCTCATCATCAACACCAGGGTCAAATCTTTGGAAGACAATGGAGGTGTCATAGTGATCCTAGGATCCCCATATGCTGTGTATTTTTCCAACCAAGATGACCACACTATAGCTTGTGTCAACCACTGTAGGGGCACAGTCTTTAAGGTTGCACTATTATTTTACAGAAAATCTCAGATTGAGGCATATACTATATACCCTTTATATATCCCATTCCTTCCTTCCTCATCCCAAGAATAAAATGTTCTTATTTATCTCCTAACTATCAGTAACTTTTCATTTATTCTATATTCACATTTGCCATTTCACTGGGCTGTGTTAATGAAGGTAAGTTCTAAAACTTGCCAAGAACAGAAACTTGGCAAGAAAGCCGTGATTGTTAAGCATTAATAAATAACAATGAAATGTTTCCTTTGTTTACAGTCAAATATTAACTAAAAGAAATATTAAACAAACACAGTACTGGGAGCTAAAACTTTCAACTACTGATGAAAATGCAGAACTTATTACCTCTTTGCAGAACAATTTGTAAAGGGTTTAGAAATTTACTGTGCGACCTGACAGCTGCGCTCCTAGGTTTCTTAGTAAGGTCCTTGAAAGCAGCAGTTCACACAGCATTTTGTGTCAGACCAGTCAAGCTGGCTTCATACCGAACAGCCAGAGGTACAGGAGAGAATATTGGTGTAAGGCAATTAATTAGAGTCTGAAGTTGTTAAATAGGAATGAATTGCAGCACTGGGCATAATGTCCACAGATGTGAGACTGTTTATCCACGATGACCAGTGAAGGTCTATGTGATCACTTGATCACTCACCATTTGCTCTAAACTCTATGGCCACATGATTGAAATCAATCTCCAAAAACCAAAGGAACAATCATGGCACCTGCAAACACTGGAAGGTTTCACTGAATTTGTTAAGTTTTTACTGAAAAATATGTTTTTTGCCTTGTAGGCCACACAAAAGAGATCCAACAATACCAGCATCTGATCCTTGGGTGATTTTACTCCTTTAAATGTGGAAATTATCATGATATATTTCAGCAGACATGTGGTCCTGGCTGTCTTGCATGTCTCACAATTTGCCCTCTGTTCAAAACCTGGAGGCCCTGCTGTGCACCCCTTGCTGCTGCTCTGCTTGTTCTCCAAAGCCCCTGCCTGTCACAAGCTCTCAGCACAATGTGGTCACTGTCTCAGCACAAGGACCAACCTGAAGCAGCTGCAGCAGTGAGCTGCAGACCTGGAGCTGTGGCCCTCTGAGTCCTGGTGCTCTGGGTCCAGGGGAGACAGCAGGGTGTGGAGAGGCCTCTGTGACAGGGCCCCTAGGACCAGGAGTCTGAGGTTGAGACCATGTTCACTGTGCCCCACATGCACCGTCCACTTGAGCAGGCAGCATCACTCTTGCTGGGCAGACCCCGGTGTGGAACATCATTCACTGAGGGGCTCATCTGTGCCTTGCTTCTGCCTTTACCTTCTCATGACACCATTGTGGGCTCCAGGGCTCAGCTTCCTTTTCACTGTGTCTAAGAGAAATGTCTCCATCACCTTTCTTGCAGCAGCAGAATCCAGGGAAGTTTCCAAAGATTCAGTAATGTGCTATGTGTGCCTTGGCTTGGTTTTGCCTAAAATTGTGTTTTAGATACAGAATAGATGGTCTAGTACCTTGCTACATAAAACTCAATTAAAATTAGTCTCATAGTTCTTCAATTATAGTAGATGCAGTTCCAGTGCTGAATAAAAATATGGGACTCTTGGCTAGTATTCTGATCTATAGAAATACATGTTTCCATCATTTTAGAAAATTATTTTGGTCATCACTGTTCCAATTTCCTCTGTTACTCATAGTGTTATAGACTGACTGAGCAATGACTTCCTCAAACCACAGACCTGGTAGCCCAAAATATTTTCTTTGTTGTGTGTAATTTTGCTTCATTTTCCCTCTGTACTAAATTAATATTTATTTCCAGATGTGCTCTGTCATAATAAATCTAAGGACTCTGTCCTCTTCTATAACCGTGCTATTATTTTGCAACTCCTTTCCTTCTGTGAATATAGCTGAGAGCTTTGAGTGATGAGGATTATCTGATAGCATTTCTCTATTCAAACCAACATGGTTGTTATGTTATGAATAGTCAGTGAGACAGCAAACAATCCCCACAGTAAGCACATCACAGACTCCTCAACCTGTAGACCTTGACACTGTAAAAAGGATCCTCTCCCATTATGGAGACACTAAGGCAGGGAGCTCTCTGAGCAATTCAGGACTCATGTGGCTGTCATTTCTCTGAGGACAATGACCAAGTGTTCTTTATCTGCCAGTTTCTTAATATTTCCTATTTTACTTTGTGATTGATAATACACGTGGCTATGCTGTCCTTTCCTGGGAGATTCTCACACTCTAAACTCTGGGTGATCACTGATGCAATGGTCCTGAGTCCCACATGAGATGTGTGAAGGAGAGTCCACAGAAGCTGAGCCCACTGTTAGATGCAGATGAGATGCGCTAGTGGTGCCCGTAGAAGAAGGGAAGCCAGGAAGGGGAGGCTGTGATTTTAGGGCCGATCCTTGCCATTCCCTGTTGTGCTCAGAAATGACAATAAAACTTATTATTACATTAAACAATAAAACATTATTACGTGAAACTAATGTTAATGTATCTCATACTCATATCAGCTAAATGATGTGCATATCTACTTGTGAAACACATGCTTTAATCTCCCTAAGAAGAACAAAGTTGAGCAACTTGAGGCTCTGGGAGTGGAGCATTTGCTGATCTTCTTGGCCTCTGTTCATACTGAGCAGAGTCAGTCACTAGAGCCAGACCCACCTCTGATATCCTGATCTTTCATGGCCCCTCTTCTCTTTAGGACTGTCAAGTTGGTTCAGTAAGTGGAAGTGTCCAACACTTTCTTTCCCTGGATCCCCTGACAGGCAGTGTCATGCGCAGGGACCCTCATCCCGACAAGGTCCCCACAGTCCAGTCCTGGAACCTGGCTGCTCTCAGCACAGAAAGCTTGACCTCAGCCTTGATTTGTGATCCTATTCCAAAACCTCTACATTTCGCTCCAGCCTGAAAGCTCTGCAGACTTTAAATCCCTAGGGCTCCTTTAAACACTTTCTAAGAGCAGCATTGCCACCTGGATAAGTAGGACTTATCTTTATTATCATCCTGAGTCATGTTTGTTCAAAGCCCATCTGATAAAGTTTTCCTTTAGATTGCCCTTTTCCATTCAGTGTAAGTTAGAGGCAGAGGGAAATTTAAAAAGGGCCCTTAAAAAATTTAACACATTCACAAATGGCATCTCCTTTGCTTTGTGTTATTAAGCACAGGCTCTGACCTGCTGTGCCTGGTAAACACAGATGACCTCTTCCAACCTAGTGTTAGAACAGCCATTGGGACGCCATGTTGCCACCTGAGAAGTGAGATCCAAGAGGAATCTAGAAGATAGACAAGTACTAGAAAAGATTTCAAAACAGGGCAGGTAAAAAGATGTGAGTTTCTTCCTGAAACCACTTGAAAAACTCTTGAGGTTTAGACACTGCAGCCCTCTTGAGGCCATGAGACATTATGGCCAACACTGAGCATTCCGTAGGGCACACTGGGAATAAAGAATATGAAACCTTTGTAATGTCTCTAAGCTGCTGTTCCAATACTAAATCCTCCAAAATCAGAATTTCATTTATGATTTAACAATTTGCTTCCATTGCCTTCTGAAATGAGTCTGAGGAATCCTGAGAAGCAAATGAAGACCAGGAAACTGGTTGAGCCTTAGAACTGCTCTTTGCTGGGAGACAATCAAAATCATGTGCTTGTGAGAGTCCTCGCTGTGAGAAATGAAGGACTGGAAATCCTAATTGGTGATGTCTTCCTCTATTATCTTAGTCATGCTGTGAAAATTTGTAGAGGAACCCAGAGAAGTTCAAATGGTTTACATATTCTACTCACTTCCCATCTTCATTTGTTTGTTTTTTAAAAAAATATTTTATGTAGGAAGCAGCCCCTTATTTTGTTAAATTTCTCCTCTCCAAGGGTTCATAAAATAGAAGGGTCATTAAGGAATTCAAGTAAAGTGTGCTTTTCACCGTGGAAAGTAAAATAGTTTGTTCTATCCATGGGGAAGCAGCCTGATTCTGTCCTGCACCGCAAGGGAGAAGTAAGTTCTGAAGGCAAATCTGTGCTGCTTTGGTCCTAACAGGGACACCAAGGGACACTGGGACTATGCTGAGATGATGCATCTTAGCAGCTGTTCCAGCCTTGACAGATTCCTGCTGCTTTGTATGGGCCCAGAGCACAGCCCATGCCCTAAGGTCTTTTTCATAGGCTGTCATAACCTGTGCAGGAGTCGGTATCAGTCAGGAAACAGCACGGACATGAGGTTCCCTTCTCAGCTCCCGGGGCTCCTGCTGTTCTGGATGCCAGCTAAGGATGGGCAGCACTGAGGATTTACTCAGCAGAGTGTGGTTAGTGATCCCTGGTCCTTAAAGGAACTCTTGTTTTATGATTGATTGTGCTGATACTTGTTATGTTTCCACTATCAGGTGCCAGGTGTGATATTCAGGTGACCCAGTCTTCATCCTTGTTATCTGCATCTTTAGGAGACAAAGTTACCATCAGTTGTCAGTTCAATGTGGATGTTAATAAATGATTCACCTGGTGTCAGCAGAATCCAAAAAAAGCTCCTAAACTCTTGATCTATGATACAACGATTTTGTACTCTGGTGTCTCATTGAAATTCAGTGGCAAAGATTTCAATCTTACCATCAGCGACCTTCAGCATGAAGATGCTGTAGCTTATTCCTGTACGGAGGATCACAGTTGGCCTCACAGAGTGCTGGAAGCCATAAGGTAAACCTCCCTGGGAGCAGAATTGTGAGGCTGGGCTTCCCCAGCTGCTCCTCCTGCTGTCTCCTCCTGCTCAGCACATTTCTCAGATGCAGCTAAGCTTTGCTGGTCACTGGGAGGGTTTGGTAGAGGATGGAAGGAGGCTCCTCTGCACCCCAACTCTCACTCCTCCTTCTCATTTTCATTAGCACAGACATCATGATGTCTGCATTGATTTAATGCAGAGACGCAGGAGCAACCCTGAACAGTGAGGGCCAAGGCAAAATTTTGGATTCTCACAGCAACAGAGAGAGCCTAGCATGGATTCCAAGCAAGAATTTTTAAATGTCTGCATGGCAACAGGTCCCACAGATCTCAACTCCATTCACAGTTGCAGAGGAGACGCACTGGAGGAGTCCCTTTAAGGAGAGGAAGGTGCGCGTGGAGAGGGGCTGTGACTGAAGACCTGCTCCCTGCTGTTCTCCGGAGTCCTCAGCACTGAGCGCTGCTCTCAGCCTGGTCCTCGGGGTCTGAGCTTCATGCTGCTCAGACTGTACAGTGGGGAAGATTTGGGGGGTAATGTGGTGACTGTGGGCCCTCACTGTTCATTTTCAGTTTGCTGGATTTAAAATAATATGTTATGCAAGCAACTAAAGCTGTTATTTTTTACTATGTTAAATTAATATTTAATATTTTACCTGCACACAGTGAATAAGGAATTTACATGTTTTTTGTGTAATTCATGCTTTTCAACTTTCTAAGCAGATCAGAAGCTGAGTGAGTGGAACTCATGGATGTGGACATATTCTGATCCTCCCCTTGGCCTCTGCTCCTCAGGATCAGTCAGTGCTGAGAACATTCAGCTCACAGAGTCAGGTGAGCTCTTCGGTCCTGTTGTCTTGCAGTGTCACTCCTCTTGGGGCTCTCAGCTTGATCAGCACCCAGAGTGCTGAGTACTTTCTTTCCCCGCCTCCCCTGCCAGGCAACAACATGGGCAGGGTCTGAGGTTCACCCAGGTCCTCAGCCCCATGGCTCTGGAAAGCAGCTGCTTCCTGCACAGCCAAGGTGCACAGCTCAGCAGCTCTGAGCACTGCAGGCCTCACCTCAGCCTGGGCACTGGTCCCTGTTCCTAACCTCTCCCATTCACTGCAGTGCTTAAAATTCTATGAAGACCTTAAATCCACTGCCCATGTCTCCTCAAGTCCTGAAACCACTCCAGCAGCTAAATGAAGGAGGATGTGTTTTCCTTGTTATCCTAACATCCTACTGGATCCTAACACAGCAGGTAAAGTCTTTCTTCAGACAGCTCTTCCTTATCCATTACAAGTTAGAAGCACAGGATTATTTATTTCTTTGACTGACTCTTAAAATTTTAGCACTTTCCCAGCTGTTGTCTCTGGTTCTTCAGTTTGTTCAGCAGCAGCTCTGGCCTGCTGTGCATGGCAAACAGAGATGAGCCTCTTCCAGCCTAGACAGGAGTAGGTATTGGGAGGCTCATATGACCCCCTCAGAAGTAAGATTTGAAAGGAAGGAAGAAGGTGGACAGGTACTGGCTAAGATTTTCATGCATCTGAATTGGGAGGGGGAGACCAAAACTTTTCCTGGATTTCTTCTAGAAATAGAGTTGAGACTTTCTGAAGTGTAGAGACATTGCTGCCCTCTGCAACCTTGTTTATCCAGTCTCCAGCCTCCTTGGTTCTGTCTCCAGGGGAAAAAGTCAGGGACCAGGTACCAGGTTCCAGGTACAGGAGAAGTCTGGGCAGGATCCCAGGCTCCTCTCTATGAAGTGTCCAGCAAGGTCCCATCAATCTAAGCCTGTATCAGGTGCAACGGTTCAAGAACAGACTTTGTTCTCAACCATCAGGTGCCTGCAACGGGAGGAGGGTGTAGTATAAACAGTATAAATAGTAGGATAAATAACAAAGCAGCGTGAAATGTCAATCCAGCATCTTCAAGATGATGCCAAGAGCAACAATATAAGATTAATAGGTATTAGTGAAGACGCTGGAGTCAATACAAACGACATAACTAAAATATTCACAGAAATAATAGGAGAAAATTTCCCAAATGTGGAGAAAAAATATGTAATGTGCAGATAAGTGAGGCATATAGAGCACCAAACAGTCACAATCAACATAAATCTACACCCAGACACATAATAATTAATATCTTAGACGTACAACATAAAAACAGAATATCAAAAGCTGTTAGAGAAAAGACATAAGTCATCTATTGAGGAAAGCCCATTAGAACCACAGCAGACTTTTCGGCACAAATCCTCAAGTCAAGAAATGCTTGGAGTGAGATATTTCAAGCCCTGAAAGAAAACAACTTCCAACCCACACTGTTGTACCCAGAAAAACTTTCATTCAAATTTAATGCAGAAACAAGATACTTCCATGACAAAGAACAACTGAAGAAATTCACATCTGCCAAACCAACCCTAGAAAGAGTATTGAAAGACATACTAGATAGAGATAAAAATGATCACAATCCCCAGAACAACAGAAAGGAACCACCAGGTAAGACAAGAAACTAAAGAAGGGGGAAAGCAGAAAGCAAACAATTGGAACATAATGTGGCAAAGTCGAACCAGTACATATCAGTGGTATCTGTAAATGTAAATGGCCTCAATTCAACTATCAAAAGAAATAAGTTGACAGAATAGATCAAGAAACATGACCCCACAATATGCTTTATACAAGAAACACATCTGACCCAAAAGGAAATTCATAGATTAAAAGTCAAAGGATGGAAAACAGTATTGTATTTAACCAGAACCCAGAAAAAAGCAGGGGTAAACATTCTATTTGCAGACAATGTGAACTCCAAACCTAAAGTGATTGAAAGAGACAAAGAAGGTTGCTATATACTCATAAGTGGAAAAATCCATGAGAAAGAACTAACAATTATAAATATATATGCACCAAACCCAGGGGCACCCATCTATACAAGACAGATACTAATGGACATGAAAAACGAAATACACAAGAACACAATTAGTACAGGGGACCTTAACAGCTCATTGTCACAAAGAGATAGATCAACTAGACAAAAAATCAGCAAAGAAATAGAACTGAATTATACCTGCGAGCAATTGGACTTAGTAGATGTTTACAGAGTGTTCCTACCAACCACATCAGAATACACATTCTTCTCAGTTGCGCATGGGACATTTTCCAAACTAGACCATATATTATCCCATAAAACAATCTTAAGTAACTACAAAGGTATTGAAATTATCCCATGTATGATATCTGACTATAGTGCACTGAAATTGGAAATTGATGTGCCTGATTTTAAAGACTAGCTACATTTCATTCCTCACACCTTGGGGAGAAATGGAGGAGAAGGAGATGGAGGGTGATTTTCAGGATCTCAGCACTTCTTGGGTCTTCCCTTGTCTCAGCTGCCACAGTTTAGTCCACTGAAAACTGCTGAGTGTCTAAGCCATGTGAGCTGCTGGGGTCCTCAGGGCCTACTATAGCTGGGGTTCTGGAATGGGGAGAAAGGTGGTAGGTTCACAGGTCTGGACCGGGAGCCCTCAGCCTCAATGTATTTTGTAGCAATGCACACTGCATGGTACACTGGGCTCCTTTCTTTTTCTGAAAACTACATTTTCGTCATTTCATGTGGTCACATACTAGATCTTAATTGACCTGTGACCATTATCTTTTCAAAATTCCAGGTGAACTATTAATATTTTGTATTTAATTGTTATATGATTTATCACAAAGTGGAACCAAATAAATTTTCTACAGAATTTTGTCTGGTAATGGACAGAATAAAATCAGGTTTCTAAATACTGGTGAAAAGATGTAGTCAATGCCTTAGAATACCAAAATAAATAGGTTGCTTTGTTTTAAGATTATCCACTAGGGGGCGGACGACCCACAGTAAAGCAAGCACTGAGGTCTCATTCTAGAAACACTAGGATGTAGAGGTGATGCTTTTCCATCAGGGAGTCTCTAAGGCAGGGAGCTCTGTGCTCAATTCTCTACGCTCACATAGCTGGGGGCCTCTGGGCCAATTTTCTGGGTCTTCCTCATTTGGCAGTTTCTCAGTATGTCCTATTTTCTTTGGCAATTGGTAACACACCTCACTAAGAATGACACCCCTTCCAGGAGGATTCTTAGTGTCTGAATTGCGGGTGAGCAGGGATGCGTGGGTGAGAGAACAAGGTGCACGGCTCTGAATGTGGGCAGCCATGAATGAAAGAGGGAGGAAGTAACCTTGTGAGCCCAATCTTCAAGGAATGCAGAGACTCAGTGCACAGAAGTTATAGAACTGATCTCTATTCAGCGATGCAAAGTGCAATGAACCAAAAAGAAAACAACGGTTCACTCCACTCAAGGGAGAGTAACCCACTCTGACCCAAGGGAGAAAGACGTGGTCTGTGGGAAATCCGTGTCATCCTGGCCAGAGAACCGCGGTGTGCTTCTGCTAAGAGCCAGCTCGGCACCTGTGCACAACCCTGTCCTCCTCCTGCTGATTTGCATGTGCACAGGGCACAGCCAGCTGCTTAAGAGGCTGTCACACCCCGTGCAGGAATCAGTTCCAGTCAGGACACAGCATGGACATGAGGGCCCCAGCTCAGCTCCTGGGGCTCCTGCTGCTCTGGCTCCAAGGTGAGGAAAGATCCAGAGTTTAGCCTGTTCAGAGTTGCCTGGCTCTTCAGGGAGTTCCTGTTTTATCATGGCTGTGCTCATAGTTCTTATGTTTCTAATCTCAGGTGCCAGGTGTGACATCCAGATGACTCAGGCTCCGTCGTCCTTGTCTGTATCTGTGGGAGACAAGGTCACCATCACCTGCAAGGCCAGTGAGGATATTCACTATGCTTTAAGCTGGTACCAACAGAAACCAGGGAAAGCTCCCAAACTGCTGATCTATGGTGCAGACAGTTTAGAATCTGGGGTCCCATCGAGATTCAGTGGCAGTGGGTCTGGGACAGATTTCACTCTCACCATTAGTAGCCTGCAGCCTGAAGATGTTGCGACTTATTACTGTCAACATGGTTATGGTACACCTCCCACAGTGATACACGCCATGACAAATACCAGTAGGGAAGCAGAAGTGCAAGGTCTGGCTGCCCCAGCTGTCACCCCTGCTGTGTTCAACTACTGAGAGCATTTTTCTGACCCAGCCGGACACCGAAATTCACTTGGAGGCTTTGAACAAGGGTCCATAGCCTCATAGCCAGGAGCTGTCAAACTCCAACAAGAAAACATGTTCATGTATGAGGGTTTTTTTTTTTTCGTGCACTGAAACCTCAGTGTTCAGGTTTCACTGAATGTTGGCACCTTTGATAGACAGGTGGGTTGGTAGCTGCAGTTTGGGCTAGCAGCTTGTGCACTGGTGTCTAAAGGGTTTGCCACCACTGGCTTACAGGAAAGAGCTGTTGGTGGAGGCAGGAATGTGCCTGGGCTCCAAGGCCAGCTGTGATCCCTGTCTCACTCCTTATGGACAGACTGGGAAGAGAGTGGTGCAGGAGCCCAGCTCTTCTGGGACCTTTTCATGTCTCAGCTGCCACAGCTGCAACAACTCCCTAAATGCTGAGTGTGCAAACGAGTAGCTGGGTTCTCACAGGCTGCTCTGGGAGGATTTTAGGATGGGCAGCTTGGGGCTGGGTTTACAGATCTGGACCAGGAGCTGTCAGACTCCAACACATCGTTGCTCCTCACCGTTCAGTTTGTTCAAGGCACTGTGCTCTTTACATGGCTCCCCAAACCAATATGATTTTTATGCTGTGTATATTCTGTGAGATGGTAAACAAACCCCACAATAAGCAAAGCGTAGAGGCCCCAGAAACACTGGGGTTGTAAAACTGATGCTCTCCCATTAGGGAGCCACTAAGACAGGGAGCTCTCTGCCCAGCTTTCAGGACTTAAGTGGACGTGGGATCTCTGAGGACAATGACCTGGGCTTCGCTAGCTGCCAGTATCTTAATATTTCCTGTTTTACTCTGTGATTGGTAATGCACATGGTATGTTGACCTTTCCTGTGAGATTCTCACAATCTAACTCTGGGTGAGCACCAATGCAATTTAGGTAGGAGAGTAAGTCCCACAGCTAATGAGGGAAGCAGAGTCCACAGAAGCTGATCCCTCTGAGAGATGCAGATGAGATGCCCTGGTGGTGCCCATAGAAGAGGGGAAGCCAGGCAGGGGAGGTTGCGATTTCAGTCCTGATCCCCTGCCATTCCCTGGTGTCCTCAGCCGTGAACACAGGTCACTGCTAGTCCGCGGGGGCTGAGAGTGGATCTTGAGTTTCACGCTGCTCAGACTCTGCAGTGGAGCAGGGCCCGGTGGTGATGTGACCTCTGAGGGTTCTGATGTTCATGTTCAATTTGCAGAATTTATGACATGATGTCAGAGAAATAGTAAAGCTTATAATTTCATTAAACTAACAAAGTTTTAGAAGCACACAACAAATAAATGGTTTACAAGCCTATTTGTGTAATACATGCTCTTAATCTTTCTAAGGAGAACAATTGCTGAGTCCATCGAGACTGTGAACAGGGCAGTTGCTGACCTTTTTGGGCTCTGCTCACACTGAGAGCAGTCAGTCCATGGAGCCAGCCCCAGCTCTGATTTCTTAGTCTCTCATGATCTGTCTCCTTTTTGGAACTTTTAATGTAATTCACTACTGAGAGGTGTCAAGCAATTTCCTTCCCTGGATCCCCCTGCCAGACAGTGGCATGGGCAGGGTCCCTGACCCCACAGTGTCCTCACAGCCCATGGCCAGAGCCCTGCAGCTCTCACCACAGCAGCCTGACCTCAGCCCTGATTTCAGGCACTGTCTGAAAGCTCTCCTAGCTTTGAATTTCTAACCCCCTTTCCAGTTTCCAAAACCTGTAAGTAGGACACATCTTCATTATTATCCTCAGCCCTGCTTGTTCCAAAGCAAATAGATAAATTTTTCCTTCAGATCTCTCTCCTCCTGTCAATATAATTTGGAGGCAAAAGGGAAACTTTAAAAAGTGCCTTTTAAAAATGTAACGTGTTCATAACAGCCATCTCCTCTTTCCTTTGTGTTATGAAGCACCGGCTCTGACCTGCTGTGCTTGGTCACACACAGATGAACCTCTTCTAGGCTGGGGCAGGAACAGAGATTGGAGATAATGCGACTGTTTCTGAAAGGGATCCAAGAGGAATTGAGAAGATTAGCAAGTACTAGGAGAGATTTCAAAACAGAGCAGCTGAAAAGCTGTGCTGAGTTCCTTCATAAAAACAGGTAAAACAGTACTTGAGGCTTGGAAACACTGCAGCCTTCTTGAGGCCATGAGGCATTATGACCAACAACAAAAATTCTGCAAGGCACACCAGGAATAAAGAAACTGAAATCTTTCTATTATCTCTAAGCTGCTTTACCACTTCTAAACTCTCCAAATTTCAGATTTCCATTTCTATTTTTAATAATTGGCACAGTTCCTTCCTTTGCGTTGTAATGTGATTCTAAGGTATCCTGAGAAGCAAATGAAGACCCAGAACCTGGCTGAGCCTTAGAACTGCTCTTTGTTGGGAGGTTAGACAAGTTATGTGCTCGTGTGAGAACTTTCTGGGTCTGAGACATGAAGGACTGGAAAGCGTAATTGGTGACGTCTTCCTCTGCCATGTTAGTCTTGCTGTGATTATGTGTAGAGGAACCCAGGCAAGTTCAAATGGTCTATGAAATCTGCTCTCTTTCTGTCTTCATTTCTTTTAATATTTTTAATATGCTATGCATGAAACAGCTCCTTGTTTTGCTAAATTCCTGCTAAGTATTTATAACATACAAAGTGGTTAAGGCACTAATAAAAATGTGTTGAGAACCACAGATAGAGCCATAGTTCACTGTACCATTGGGAGAGGAGCCTGACTGTCTCCTGTGCCCTTAAGGAGAAACAATATCTGAAGGCAAATCTGTGCTGCTCTGGTCCTAACAGGGACATCAGCAGACACCAGAACTATACTGAGACTGGGAGCCCAGCACCTGTGCCTGTCCTGCCAAACTTCTGCTGATTTGCACGAGCCCAGAGCACAGTCCCTGCTCTGGGGAATTCTTCATAGGCTGCTCAGACTCTGTGCTTGACTCAGTCCCAGTCAGCACACAACATGGACATGAGGGTCCCCGCTCCACTCCTGGGGCTCCTGCTGTTCTGGCTGCCAGGTAAGGATGGGCAGCACTGGGGATTAACTCAGCACAGTGTGGTCAGTGCTACCTGCCATTTCAAGGTATTATCATGATTAATTGGGCTGATACTTGATAATTGCCCATTATTAGGTGCCAGAGGTGACATCGAGATGACCCCGTCTCCATCTTCATTCTCGGCATCTTTAGGAAATAAAGTCAACATCAGTTGTTGTTGGAGTGCAGATGTTAATATATGGTTATCCTAGTTTCAGCCGAAAACAGGGAATGCTGGTAATGTCTGATCTTTCATGCAACCAATCTGCAACCTGAGGTCCCACAGAGACTCAGTGGTAGAGGATCCAAGACAGATTTCACTCTCACTATCAATGGCCTGCAGCCTGAAAACGTTGCAAATTAGTACTATGTGCAGTATCCGAGTTGGACTCGCACAGTGATGCAGCCATGAGATAAACCTCCAGGGAGGCAGAAGTGTGAGGCTGAGCTGCCCCAGCTGCTCCTCCTGCTGTCTCCACCTGCTCAGCACATTTTCAGATGTACCCAAGCTTTGCTGGCCACTGGGAGGTTTTCGTAGGATGGAATGGGGCTCCTCTGCACCCCAACTCTCTTTCCTCCTCATTTCCAGCAGTGCAGACATCACGATGCCTGTCTTGATTTGATGCAGGCACATGTGAGCAGCCTTGAGTATTTCAGGTTATGGCAAACTTAGATTCACACAGCAACAGAGAAACTCTTGCATGTATCCAGACAATAAGTTTTAAATGTCTGCATGATTTTTCAGACTAGATCCAGCCATGTGCCATGTGTACCTTGGCTGTAGTACATCCCAGCCTGGGGCAGTGTGGGGAGAGACGCTCGGTTACTGTTTAGCAGCGTGCTGTTCCTGGAGATATTACTGAGTATGCCTGAAAATATGCCGTATAACATGGTACATGCAAAAAGTACATTGGTAGATAAAACTAATCTAAAATTAAAAGCTGATTTCCTTGACAATACAGTGCACATTTCCAGTGCTGAGCAGGCACGTGTGACTCATGTGCAGGCTGTCAGTCAACATAAACACACACACTTACAGCACTTTAGAAAACCATTGTAGTCAGTGCTGTTCAAGTGACCTGTGTCACTCACAGTGTCACAGTCAGAGTGGGAACCTCATCATCCTTTACTCCAATAGGCCTGGGGCCCCAGATATTCTCTTCGGGGTTCAGCAGTTTTGCTTCATTTCCCCTCCATATTGAGATAATATTTATCTCAGAAACTACTGTGTCCAAATTAATCTAAGGAGTCACCTCTGTTTAGCACTCTAACGGTATTATAAAAGCAGTTTACAATGCCATCCCTTCGAGATGTGTGGGAAGAGGGTTACCTGATAGCATTTCTCTATTCAACCCACAATCTCAGCATTGTCTGTATATTACAAGATGATGATGATTAAAAAGAGGATGCTCGGAAGAGAGGAAAATGGGATTCTAACTAAGAGTGTTCTTGCAGTGGGAAAATGAGGAAATGTGAGGTTACTTTGCCTTCCTTTCATCTGGACACTTACATTATCTGCTGATATCAATATAAACTCAGAAGGTATTCCTGATTTGCGCCTCAAAAAATTTCTTCCCCACAGCAACGTATCTGTAATCCTGTTTACTAGTTTAGAACCTCAGAATAACTAGTAAATAATAACATGATGCACTTCTAGTTATTATAGTGTTGGAAGATAAATACATGTTAGCCCAATGATGAAGATCTAACTAGATGCAATAAAACAGTTAGTAATCAACTATTTAGCCATGCAAAATCTTACAGCATTACAATTAAAAGTATAATTGCAAATTAAATGTAAAACTTTATCATCAACAAAGCAAATGTTAGAGATCTAAATGTCTAACTAATTAATGAATGTAATTATTTAATTAAGCTCATTAATTAAAGAACCAACATTTAAAAATGCTAAAAATAAGGGATGAACCTAAATAATATGTTACCATATTTATCGTGAGCACAAATGTCTGTAGCAAAGTATTTCCTATTCTGAAAGTGTTCCTTTGGTTATCAGCTTTATGGATTATCACGTCCTTGTTCTGTTTGGACATCATCAATCCTCTTGGAAGGTTTCAGCAATGAGTGAATATTCATGATACTAGGAATAACACCTGAAATACCAGACTCTCCAATGTATGAGCAATAAAGCTCTAATAATTCTAGGGCTGCTGTGTCCCATGGGTGTGATATTATATTCCTAGACATCAAGTTCATTGTTTTCAATGAAAAGTGAAAGCAGTGGCTGCCTGAGAGATGTAAACTGTGAGACATGGATCTGGTGATGCTGGAGGCCCTGAAAGGAAGGAGGGGCTCGTGGAAGCAGGAATATGACCAGGCTCCAGTGCTAGCTGCGATCCTTTCCTCACGCCCTGTGCAGGGACTGGGAAGAGACGGAGATGGAGAGTGGAATGCAGAGCACAGCACTCCTGGGACCTTCTCATGTCTCAGCTGCCACAGTTGCAACCACTCATCACTGCTGAGGGTGCAAGCAGGGGAGCTGCTGGGTTCTCAGAGCTTGCTCTGTAAGGGGCTCTGTGATAGGAAGGATGGGATGGCCTCATAGATCTGTGCGAGGCTCATTCAGTCTACAAAATTTCCTGTAAGGTCTTCAGGTACATGTGGTCTTTGCCAAAATTAATACATGTCATATCAAATGTCATGCTCACTGCCCTTTGACCATTATCTTTTTAGAACTCTAGGTGAATCATTGGACATTCACCTGTAGTAGTAGGATGATTTACTACGAGGAATCAATTGATTTTCTAAAGAATCCTGTCTGCTAGATGATAGAATAGGATCAGCTTCATGAATACAGCTGAAAAGTTTCAGTCATGGCCTTAGGGTACCAAAATGAAGAGGTTGCTGTGTCAAAGATCCTCCAGTCGATGGCGAACAACCCCACAAGAAACAAAGCACTGAGGCCTCCACCTAGGAACACTAGGACTGTAGAAGTGGTGCTTTGCTATGAGGGAGACATTAGGGCAGGGAGCTCTCTGCCCAGCTTTCTTAGCTCACATGGCTAAGGGCCTCTGGGCACAGTTGTCTGTGCCTTCCCTATCTTGCAGTTCCTTACTATTTCCTGTTTTACTTTGTGACTGGTAATACATCTGACTATTGTGAGCTACCCAGGAGGCCTTTGGTTCAGCAATAAAACCGGATGGGTGACAGAGCTAGGGCCAAAACTCTGAGCGTGGCCAGCCGTGAATGAAGCATGAATGAGGTGGACTAATGTAGTCGGAGTTGGAGATGACAGATCCTATAAAACTCAACTACCATCAGAGATGCAAAGGAGAAATACTGGAGGAGTCCCTAAGAGGAGGGCAAATTGGGCAGGGATAGAGGCTGTGACTGCTGTTTCCCTGCTGTTCTCCAGAGCCCTTGTCAATGAATGAGATTCACAGCTCAGTCCTCAGAGGCTGAGGGTGGACTGTGAGCTTCATGTGCACAGATTCTGCAGAGAGGAACAATCTGGAGGTAATGTGACAACTGTTCGCTGTTCATTTGCACTTTGCTAGATTTAAATACCATGTTACACAAGCAACTAGAACCATTATTTATTGCTGCATTAAATTAATAGTATTTCATTCACACAGTGAATAAACTGTATTTAAATGTGTAAGGCATGCTTTTCATCTTCTCAGGCAGATCAGAAGCTGGGATGAGGTGACTCTGGGATGGGGACATTTGGAGAGTCTCTTCTTGGCCTCTGCCCCTCAGGAGCAATGAGAGCAGCATTGAGAATCTTTAGCTCACAGAGCCAGGCCAGCTGTTCGGCCCCTGTCCCTCCCAGTGTTGCTCCTCCTGGGCTCTCAGGTTGGTCAGCACCCAGAATGTTGAGGACTTTCCTTCCCTGTGTCCCCTCCCAGCATGCACCACAGGGAGCTCCTCTGGTTCCCCAGGTCCTCATCCCCATGGGTCAGGGGAAGAGCTCCGTCCTCCTCAGCCCGGAGCCAGAGCTTGGCAGCACTCAGCTCTGCGAGCCTGAGTTTAATCCAGGTTTAGGGCCCTGTTTCCAGCCTCTCCACTCACTGGCAGTGCTTGAAAATCTATTAAGACCTTAACTTCACTGCCCATGTCTCCTCCGCTCCTGAAACCACCCTGGAACCTGGGTAAAGGAGGATTTTTATCTTGGTTATCCTAGAGTCTTGCTTGTTCCTAGCACAGCAGAAAAAGTTTTTATTCAGATCCCTCTTCACCACCCAGCTTAAGTCATCAACACAGCATTATTTATTTTATAAAAGGCCTGTTAAAACTTAACACATTCATGGCAGTCGTTGCTGTTTCCTTCAGTTTGTTTAGCAGTAGCACTGACCTGCTGTGTGTGGCAAAGGAAGATGAGGCTTTTCCAGCCTAGGGATTCTGAGGTGTGAGATAAAGCAGGAATGAAGATGGTGCACAGGTGCTGGGAAAGATTTTCCTACACCTGAAATGAGAGGATGAGGTGAAATGCTCTGTCTGGATTTCTTACAGAAAGAGTTTTGAGCATACCTAAGGCATAGGCACAATACAGTCCTGTGGATATCACGAGCTCTCAGGCCCAACCTTAAAAATTCCTTGTATTGAGATTCCCATAGCAGGCGGAAGGAATCTAGTTGGTTCCTTTCTACTATCCAAGATACTGCATGCTTCAGAAATATTCTTACACTCACAGTTCTGTTTATGGGCTTAAGTACATCCTTATTGTCGCATGGTTTCTCAGATGATTCTAACTTATCCTGCAATGAATCTCAAGAGCAGGAACCTGGCTGGGCAATAGAACTGCCCTAGGAGGAAGACAGGCAGAAAGGTGTGCTCCTGGGTGCGCTTGGGGGAAGTCTAGGGCTGGACAGCAGCATTGCTCATGTCCTCCCCTGCTGTCTTAGTTGTGCTGTGACAGTGAGTAGAGGAATCCAGACAAGTTCACAAATTCTGCTCTGCTCTAGTCTTACCTTCTCATGTTTTATCCTAAGTTTGAAACAGCCCATGTGCTTCCTTCATTCTTCCTTCTCAAAGGGATTGTAACATAGACTGAGGTCCTCAAGCAAAGCGTGTTCTGAAACGAAAGAACAGCACTTCAGTTTACACATAGGAGAGCAGCTTGCATCTGTTGTGTGCCCCAAAGGAGAGGCATGTTCTCTATAGGCAAATCTGTGCTGCCCTGGTGTGGACAGGGACCCCAGAAGACAGAGAGCCTGTGTTGAGATGGGCCAGCCTTACAGCTGTGCCAAATCTTTCTGCCCCTGCTAATTTGCATATCCCAAGAGCCCAGCCAGCTACTTGAGGGCTTCTTCATAGGCTGCTGGTCTCAGGCTGTGCAGCTTCAGTCCCAGTCAGGACACAGCATGGACATGAGGGTCCCCGCTCTCTTTCTGGGGCTCTTGCTGCTCTGGATCCCAGGTAAGGAAGGGCAGCACCAGGAATTTACTCAGCGATGTGTTCAGCATTGACTGACAATACATTGAGGTTCTAATTTATCATGAATAATCATGCTGAGGTTTGTTGTTTCCCATCTCAGGTGTCAGATGTGACATCGAGCTGACACAGCCTCCATCCGTATCTGCATCTGTGGGAGACACAGTCACCATCTCTTGCCAGGCCAGTCAGGGCATTAGCACTAACTTAAACTGGTATCAACAGAAACCAGGACAAGCTCCTAAACTTCTGATCTACTATGCAACCAGTTTGCAATCTGGAGTCCCATCAAGGTTCAGTGGCAGTGGATCTGGGGCAGATTTCACTCTCACCATCAGCAGCCTACAGCCTGAAGACTTTGCAACATATTACTGTCTACAGCATAGGAGTTACCCTAACACAGTGATACAAGCCATGACATAAACCTCTCAGGGAAGCAGAAGTGTGAGGCTGGGCTGCCCCAGCTGCTCCTCTTTGTATCTCCAGCTGCAGAGCATGTTTCTCAGATGCAGGTAGGCTTTGAAGGTCGCTGGAAGGATTTCAGAGAAGTGTCCAAGTAAGCTCTTCTCTACTCTAGATTTCTTTTCGGTTTCCCAACCCTGATTTAAAGAAAGAGTCCCATGAGTACACTGGAGTAATGTGGATTATGGTATCATTTTGTATTTACTTGGCAACAAAGAAGCTCTTCTTTGGATTCCAAGCTATAATTTTTAAAATCTTTTTATCATGTTATAGATTTATTAATTAATTTTTTTTATTTTAAAGAGACTAAAACCAAACAAACTACCACAGAATATAGTTAATCAAAACAATACAATGATATCCATACTGCACCACAAAACAACATGATAGGAATCAACAGTGGCTAACGTGATCTATATTGTTATGTTCAAAGCTTCCCATAGCATTAGATCTAATAAATTCAAGTAAAACAAATTCAATAAAATCAAACAAAACAGTGTAAACAATACAGAACATCAAAACAAGATTATAGGATATTAATAATGGCTGTAGATATCCTCTTAAAATCTAGCATTTAGAGATTTGTATTTACAACAAAATTTAAAGTGCAAAAGTATTTTTTATGCCTCTGCTCTTACATCAGCATAGTATATCATCACTACAAATTGCAAGTCTGTCACAACCCATCAAGGTAAGTTGAAACTCAAAGTTCATAGTTCACATTAATTTTGACTCTTGCCATTAAATATTTCATCACAAAACACAGGTATAATGCTGTATGTCCAAAATTTGTTATGACACAACGTTGTCATAATACCACTATCTTGTACCTGTGCATTTTCTTTTTCCTCCATTTTCTGTAAGACAATCGTGTCTTCCCATGCCTATAGTTTTCCTTTTCTAGAAAAATAAAATCCTGGAGTTTACAGTGTGGAAGTTTTTTCAAAAGCTAATGCTAAAATATACTGCTACAGAACACAGAAATAAAAATAATGAATAATGCATTTTGCTACTACCAAGACTCTCTTTATAGCATCTATTATTATCACAAATATCCTGGCATAGTAAGGGTGTTAGATCCTTTACTATGCAATACTGTGGTGCTTTCCTTGTACTGATTGTGTCTCAGAGGTCACCAGATGGGCAATGATTATTTATTTGGACTAATGTTAAGAGTCTATTATAATTTTAAAATACGCAGGGGTAGTTTGAAACTTTTTTCTTTCAAGTTATTTTATTGATACACCCTTGTTGTAAATTCTGTGGTTCATACTATCAATTGGATTTTCAGGTGGACCGTGGAACTCTCAGAAAACAGCAGGAAAATGTGTTACTTATTCAGGATAATTTGTTATTCCAGTGGAATTTTCCCAGTGCCATATTGATAGAGATTACACCGAATGTATAATCCACTTTGGATGGTATGAACATTTTAGCAGCATTAATTCCTCCTATCCAGCAACATGGGGCACCTTTACGTTTATTTGTATCTTCAGTAATTTCTTTCTCCATTTTCAGTGAAGTCTAATTTATCCATATTTCTTTCCTGTTATTGTGTGTGTGTGTGTGTGTACGTGTGTGTGTGTGTGTGTGTGTTTGTGCCCTATGTGTTTGCCTTCTTTTCCAGCCTAAAGTCATGTTCCTGTTCTTTCTCCTGAAGCTCTACCCATAAATATCAACCACGAATTCCACTAATTCATATTTTTATTCTAATGCCATATGGCTAAATATTTTTCCAATAAGTACTTAATTTCATTTTAATTTCCAATTGCTCCTCACCATGTATTGAAAAAAAAATGGCACAGAAACTTCTTACTATGTTTGGAGAAATGACTACCTGTGGGTGATTCCTCTGGACTCTTCTTTTTTGCTTGTTTGGTTTATTTTTCTTTGTTCTTATGGTACATACATTGTCTCACTGAAGTTCCTTGATAAGCCTCACCCTTATTTGCAAAGCTGGGAATCAAAACTCTTATGCACACCAGGAAAATACTCTACTAATGAGCTATATCCCCACACCCTGTAAAATCTTACAATAGAATTTTCTATTTTTATTCCTCAAAAGGATGGGTGAGAGAACAAGGTGCACAGCTCTGACTGAGGCAGCCGCGAGTGAAACAGGGATGAAGTGACCTGGGGAAAAGAGAGACAGAGGGACAGAACCTACAGACCCCATCTCTACTCAGAGATGCCGGGTGTTGTGTGAACCATAAAGAGAACAACAGTTCACTCTACTCATGGGAGAGCAGCCTGATTGTGCCCTGTGGCTCCAGAGAGAAACATGTTCTCTGAAGGAAATTTCAGAACCTATGGCCATGGAACCCCAGAGAACCTTAGGTAGGTACTGAGATGGGCCAGCCCTGCAGTTGTGCCCAGCCCCGCCTCACCCTGCTGATTTGCATATGCCCAGAGCACAGCCAACTGCTTGAGGACTTCTTAAAAGATTGTCACACCAGGTGTAGGTGTCAGTCTCAGTCAAGACACAGTATGGACATGAGGGTCCATGCTCTGCTCCTGGGGCTATTGCTGCTCTGGTGGAGGTACAAAAAGACTGATCTTGCACTTTGTTTATTTAGAATTGCCTGGTCAGAGGTGCCAGTGTGTGCAGGGAGGACCTGTTTTAGTAAGATCATGTTGATATTTGTTATGTTTCTAACCTCAGGTGCCAGGTGTGATATCCAGATCACTCAGACTCCATCCTCCTTGTCTGTATCTGTGGGAGACACAGTCACCATCAATTGCAAGGCCAGTCAGGGTACTGGCTGCAATTTATACTGGTTCCAACAGAAAGCAAGGAAAGATCCTAAATGCCTGATCTATGGTGCAAACAGTTTGGAATCAGGTGTCCCATCCAGGTTCAGTGGCAGTGGATCTGGCACAGATTTCACTCTCACCATCAGCAGCCTGCAGCCTGAAGATGTTGCGACTTACTAGTGTCTACAAGGTTATGATACTCCTCCCACAGTGATACAAGCTATAACAAAAACCAACCAGGGAAGCAGAAGTGTGAGGCTGGGCAGCCCCAGGTGTGGAAGCATTTGTCTGACCCAGTCAGGTGTGGAAGTTCACTTGAATGCTTTAGAAGAAGGGCAAAAATTCTCTGCACCTGAACTCTCTTTTCTATTCCTCAGCTCTAGCAGAACAGACATCACAGTGCCTGTCCTGATTTAATGAAGGACATAGATGAGTCCCTCTGAGCAGTGTGGGTTATGGCGTCACTTTGGATTCAGACAGCACCAGAGAATCCCTTCTATGCATTCTGAGAAAGAGTTTGTAAAGACTTGTTTCATATTTTAGAGTAGATTAAGGCTATTGAAAAATTTAAAATGCAGTGGTAAAACTCATAACTCTGCTCACGTGGCTATTCAGTCTATTACTAACATCCAATTAAAAGTTTGTTGCAAACAATCAGGGACAATAAACATGCAAAGTACATAGTTTACTTGAGGATTTACATTTTTTAGCTTTTTGTTTTAAAATTTTTCCTTTAAAAAGTAAAACAGAGAAAAGGATAGAAATGACAGAAAATTTCAAAAAATTGTCAGGAAATTAACACTAATCAATATATTACATATTGTAATCTTAGAAGTAGTTGTTTAGGTTAAAATATCTAGGCATAAAATGAATAGTTAACAATGAAAGCACAAACTGTTCTTTTGGATGAAGTAACAGAGATCAATATTATAGCTGCCTATATTGTGTGTATACATATATACATACATATATACACACATACATATGTATACCTATATACATATAATCTTTTCCTTTTTCTTTCTCCCCTTCACTTCTGATGCTGTACATTTCATCAGCATAAACAAATGTATAGTAACACACATGCAGCATTTTGACCTGATGTAATCTTTTCACTGTGCAAAAAATCGTCTGCTCTAAACATCATCCTATTGTTCCCTCTCTTTCACCCATTTCCTGTATGTTATTTGTTTTTTACTTTTTCTGTAGTTTCTCCTTATCCAGAGTGATAAACACTTGCTTTTACAGTAGAAGATTTTTTGAATGGTAACCTCAGAATACACTGTATTAAGAAACAATAATCAAAAACATTAACTAACACATCTTGCTACTTACAAGATTTCCTTTTTGGAGTCTATGGTTTATGGGCATATCTTGGCTTAGTGATAGGTTTGGAATAGAAGCTTGCAATGTGTTGATTCTGTCTCAGCAGGCATCAGAAATATACTGATTTGCTTGGAGTAACAAGGTATTACTATATTTAAAACATGGAGAGGAATTTTTAAAATGTTTTGCCCCTAGCTTTAACGGCAATTGCAGGTGGAAATTCAGAACTCCAGCTGTTCTTCTTTTGTATCACTTAGTGTCATTCACTATTTCATTGAACCTAGCTTGGGGTCTTTCTCTATCTCTCAGGAGAGTGCCCAGCAGGCTGCCTTTGGTCTTCAGTGTTGTTAAGGAAATGAGCCTGTTTCACTTCATGCTGAAACATTTCTCCTCTCCTTATTTTCACATCTTGCCATATGATTTTCCAGACTGTGCAACTTGAACACACCCCATAAACACAAGTTCTTAGCTCAGTATGAATAGCAGGGTCAGATCTTTGGGAAGACAATGGAGGTGGCTTAGTTGAGGTAGTGTCCTCAGGAAGCTGTTTATTTTTCAAACCAAGATGGCTGCAGTGGAAATGGTGTCAACCGCTGTAGGGATCCAGTCTTTAATGTTGCACTATTGTTTGCCATAAAAATCTCAGAATCAGGCACAGACTGCATCTCCTCTGTATGTCCCATTTCTACTTCCTCATCCCAGGTAAACAATGTTCTTATTTTTCCCCTACTTTGAAGTAATGATTCATTTTTTCTCTATTAACTTTTGCCTTTTCAATGGTCTGTGTTAACAAAGATAAGTTCTAAAATATGTCAAAACACAGAAACATGGCAAGAGAATGCTGCTTTGTAAGCTGTAAAATTTGCTTAATGAAATCTCTTTATTTACTGTCAAATGTTAATAAATGGAAATCTTAAAAAAAAGCAAGTACTGAAACAAATAAACTATCAATTCCTGATGAAAGCCAGAATTTTGCAGAACAGTTTGGTAAAGGTTTGGAAATTTACTGCATGATCTAACAGCTGTCCTCTCAATCCTCTAAGTAAGGTTCTCAAAAACAATCGTTCAGAGAACATCTTGTTTCAGACCAGTCAAACTAGCTTCATTCATAACAGCCAAACTGGAAGATAGTATACTTGTATAAAGGAAATTAATTAAAATAGAGCCTGAAATTGATAAATAGCAAACAATTCAATGCTGGATATAGTGTCTGCAGATGTGAGACTATTTATCTATAGTGACCAGTGAAGGTCCCTGTGAGCACTCCCTGTGTGGTATAAATACCATGGCCACATGATTGAAGTCACCCTGCAAGGATCAGGGATTTAATAAATCTTAGGAATTGCATATACCAGGAGACTCCACTGAATCCACTGTTTACTCAAAAAAGAATATATATTTCCTTGTGGGCAGCCCAAAAAGTTATCCAGCAACATAAAAATCAGCACTCTGAGTGACTTAACTCCCTTAAAAGAGAAAAACATCATGATATATTTCAGCAGACATGTGGTCCTGGCTGTCTTGCACACCTCAGAATTAGCCCCTCTTCAGAACCTGGAGGCCCTGCTGTGCACCCCTTGCTGCTGCTCCGCATTTTCTCCAGAGCCCCTGTCTGTCACAAGCTCTCAGCACAATGTGGTCACTGTCTCAGGGCAAGGATCAACCTGAAGCAGGGGCAGCAGTGAGCTGCAGACCTGGAGCTGTGGCCCTCTGAGTCCTGGTGCTCTGGGTCCAGGGGAGACAGCAGGGTGTGGAGAGGCCTCCGTGACAGGGCCCATAGGACCGGGACCCTGAGGTTGAGACCGTGTTCACTGTGCCCCACATGCACCGTCCACTTGATCAACCAGCTTCACTCTTGCTGGGAAGACCCCGGTGTGGACATCATTCACTGAGGGGCTCATCTGTGTCTTGTTTCTGCCTTTACATTCTAATGACAGCATTGTGGGCTCCAGGGCCCAGCTTCCCTTTCAGTGTTTCTAAAAGAAATGGTCTCCCTCACCTTCCTTGCAGCAGCAGAATACAGGGAAGTTTCCAAAGGTTCAGCGATGTGCTGTGTGTGCCTCGACTTGGCTCTGTGTACACCTGTGCTTTAGACACAGGACAGATGCTCCAAGTGCCTTGCTAGATAAATCTCAGTTCGAATTAAAAGCATAGTTCCTGTATTGTACTAGATACAGTTCCAGGATTGAATAGAAATATGTGGCTCATGGCTAGAGAACTGATCAATAGAAATTCATACATTTACATCATTTTAGAAAATTATTTTGGTCATTACTGTTCAGGTATCCATGTCACACATGTTGCTATAGACGGAGCAATAATTTCCCCAAACTTCATCCCTTAAGCCTGGTGACCTCAGATGTTTGCTTGATCTGTAGCTTTTGCTTCATTTTCCCCTCTAATGAATTAATATTTATTTCAGGATGTGCCCTGTCAAAATAAATCTAAGGATTCAATCCTTTCCTATAACAGTGCTATAATTTTTATAACTCCACTCTTTCTTTGAATATAACTGAGTATTGTGTGGGGTGAGGATTATGTGATGGTCTTTATTCAAATCCATAATTGGGCAGTTGACTGTGATAAGAAGAAAGTGAGTAGGAAAGGAGAAAGCAGAGCGGAAAACAATATTATCCTAATTATGAGCATTCTTGGATTGAGGAGGAGGGAGGAGATGATTTTTTTCACCTTGGAAGTGTTAACTACTGTGTAAAATATAAATTCATGAGGATTTTTCTGAGTAGTAACTAAGTAAAACAACATACTTGTGTTTATTACCTTAGGAAATAATCTCAGAACAACTAATAAGTATGAAAATGTCACACAGTTAGTTCATGTTGTTAACAATCTTTTAGGGGCACTATAGGTTACCTCAGTTACGAAGCCCTAACTGGAGGGAACAAAATACCTCAGGCTTAAAAATTTAAGAAAAAAATCCAAAAATTATATATCTCTATAGATAGTTGAATAATTATAGGTTAAATTAAAACAAGTCATAAATGAACCAAGTTATACAGGTGTCAATTATGAATTGGCCAATGGATAGAGACTTACAAACTCAAGATATAAATACACTAAGAAGTGAAGCCTAATTCTGAATAATATTTAGGGTTTTTTTTTTCTTTCTTGAAATTGACCTTCAATGTCTGGAGCAAAGTGTTTGCTGTTCTGAGAGGTTCGCACTCTTGTGAGCTTTATGAATTATCACTGCCTCTTCTTGTGTGGGCACCATCAATCATCTTTTTCAATTCCCTGGAGATAATGATCATTAAGATATTGTTAACACTCCCATCTCACAATCACCATTTTCCCAGCACAGCTGTGTCCTATAGTAGCAAAGGTGATATTCATTGCTATCCATTAAAACTCAATTCAGACATTGGCCAAGATATTTGAAAGCTGTCAGACATGAATCTGGTGACCAGGATGCCCTTTGGGCAGTGGTAGAGAATTTACCAATTTTTTTGTATTTGTTTTTATTTTTTTAAGTTAAACCACCTATGAGTTATTTTTCTGTGTACTGAAACCTCAATATTCAGGTTGATTGCAGTGCTGGCACTTTTGATGAGTAAGTGTGTAGGTGGTTGCAGTTTGGGTTTGCAGTGTGTGCACTCCTCTCTAAAAGGTTTGCCATCACTGCCTTGGGGAAGGAGGTGCTGGTGGAAGCAGGGATGGGCCTGGGTTTCAAGGCCAGCTCTGATCCCTTCCTCACCTCCTGTGGAGACACTGGGGAGAGAGTGGTGAAGGGTCACTTTCAGGAGCCCAGGACTGCTGGGACCTTTTCATGTCTCAGCTGCCCCAGCTGCAACCACTCACCAACTGCTCAGTGTGCAAACCAGGCAAGGTGCTGGGGTTCTCACAGGCTGCTCTGGAAGGGTTTTAGGATGGGGAGCATTGGGCTGGGTTCACAAACCTGGACCAGGACCTCCAGACTCCAACACTTCCTAGCACCCCACCTTGCAGTATGATGAAGCTACTTGCTCTTTGCCAAAATGACATCTTTGTCATTTCATGAGGGTCACATACATAGAATTATCTGTCCTGGGTTCATTGTCTTTCAAGAACATCTGGTAAACTGTTAGTCTTTTGTCCATAATACTTCCATGACTTCTTTAGAAGAATCATTTAAATTTTCTACAGACTCTTTCATGGGAGTGAGTTGAATAGGATCAGCCTCACAAATATGATTGTAAAGATTCTATTGAGACATTGGGGCCCAAACCAAAAGGGTTGATATTTTATGAATAGTTTTTGGGATTGCAAACAAACCCCTCAATGAGCAAAGCAAAGAAGCCTCATTCTAGCAACACTGGGAATGTAGAAGACATGCTCTCCCATTTGGGAGCCACTAAGGCAGGGAGCTCTCTGCCCAGCTTTCAGGACTCACATGACTGTAGATCGTTGAGGACAATGGCCAGGTGTTCTCCATCTTCCAGTTTCTTAGTATTTTACATCTTACTCTGTGATTGGTAATGGACCTGGCCATGGTGATTTTCCTAGGAGATTTTTCACAGTCTAAATTCTGGGTGAGCATTGGCACAAGGTCAGTGAGAGAGTAAGTCCCAGAGCTGATGTGGGAAGCAGAGTCCACAGAAGCTGAGCCCCTTCAGAGAGGCAGATGAGATGCACTGGTGGTGCCCAGGGAAGAGGGGAATATGGGTGTGATTTCACACAGGGGAAGCTGTGATTTCAGTCCTTATCCCCTGCCACTCCCTGGTGTCCTCAGCCATGTCCACAGGCCACCGCTAGGTCCCCGGGGGCTGAGAGTGGCCCTTGACCTTCTTGCTGCTCAGACTCTGCAGTACAGCAGGGCCAGGTGGTGATGCGACCTCTGAGGGTTCTTATGTTCATGTTCAAATTGCCAGGATTTATGACACTATGTCACAGAAATAATAAAATTTATTATTACAATAACTAATAATATTTTACAAGTACACAACAGATAAATGTTTTGCAGGTCTATTTGTGCACTACATGCTCTTAATCTTTCTAAGTAGAACAATTGCTGAGTCAGTTGAGACTCTGTGAATAGGGCAGTTGCTGACCTTCTTGGGCTCTGCTCATACTGAGAGCAGTCAGTCCATTGCTCCAACCCCAGCTCTGATGTCCTGGAGTCTCATGGTCTGTATCCTCTTTGGGACTCATCTTAGCTCAGCCCTGAGAGGTGTCCAGAAATTTCCTTCCCTGCCAGGATCCCCTGCCAGGCAGTGGCATGATCAGGATACCTGATCCCCACTCACTCCCCACAGCCCAGTGCTAGAACCTGACAGCTCTCAGCACAGCAAGCATGACCTCAACCCCAATTTAAGATCCTGTTCAAAAACTCCATTTCACTCCAGCCTGAGTGCTCTCCTGGCTTTGAATTCCTGGCCCCTTCCAAACTTTCCAAAAACAGTAAGTAGGACTCATCTTCATTATCATCCTGAGTCCTGCTTGTTTCAAGGCCAGCAGATAAAGTTTTCCTTCTGATCTCACTTCTTCAGTCAATATAATTTAGAGGCACAGAGGAAATTTTAAAAAGGGACTTGTAAAAAGGTAATGTGTTCATAACAGCCATCTCCTCTTTCATTTATTTTGTTATGTACGGGCTCTGACCTACTGTGCTTGATAAACTCAGATGAACCTCTTCTAGGTTAGGGCAGGAACAGAGATTTGCAGATCATGTGACTGTCTCAGAATAAGATCCAAGAGGAATCAAGAAGATGGGCAAATACTGGGAAAGATTTCAAAACAGAGCAGCTGAAAAGCTGAGATGAGTTTCTTCATAAAAACAGATAAAATACCTGAGGCTTGGAAACACTACAGCCCTCTTGAGGCCATAAGGCATTATGACCAACAATAAAAAATCTGTAAGGCACCCTATGAACAAAGACTTCAAAACTTTTCTATTGTCTCTAAGCTGCTATATCAATTCTAAACTCTCCAAATTTCAGATTTTCATTTATGTTTTTGACAATGGGAAGAGTTTCTTCCTTTGCCTTCTAACGTGATTCTAAGGTATCCTAAGAAGGAAATGAAGACCAAGAACTTGGCTGAGCCTTAGAACTGCTCTTTGTTAAGAAGGCTGGAAAAGTTATGTGCTCCTCTAGGTATTTGCTGGGTCTGAGACATAAAGGACTGGAAATCATAATTGGTGACGTCTTCCTCTGCCATGTTAGTCTTGCCGTGATAATGTGTAGAGGAATTCAGGCAAATTCACATAGTTTATGAAATCTGCCCACTTCCTGTCTTCATTTCTTTTAATTTCTTATATATGCTATACATGAAGCAGCCCCTTGTTTTGCTACATTCCTCCTCTCCAAGGTTTCATAACATACAGCAGTGGTTAAGGAACTGATAAAAGTGTGTTCAGAACCAAGGAAAGAACCATAGTTCTCTGTACCATTGGGAGAGCAGCCTGACTGTCTCCTGTGCCTTGAAGGAGAAAAGAGTTCTGAAGCAAATCTGTGCTACTCTGGTCCTCACAGGGACACCAGGGGACACTAGAACTATACTGAGATGAGGGAGCCCAGCACGTGTGCCCACCCTGCCATACTTCTGCTGATTTGCAGGGCCCCAGATCACAGACTACACCCTGGGGATTTTTTCATAGGCTGTCACACCTTGTGCAGGACTCAGTCTCAGTCAGGACAAAGCATGGACATGAGGGTCCCTGCTCCGCTCCAGAGGCTCCTGCTGCTCCATCTGCCAGGTAACAACGGGCAGCACTGTGTATTTACTCAGCTCAGTGCATTAAGTACTACCTGGCCCTTCAAGCTGTTGGTTTATCATGATTAATTGTGCTGATATTTGATGTTTCCATCTTCAGGAGCCAGATGTGACATCCATATGACCCACTCTCCATCCTCATTATTGGCATCCTTAGGAAATAAAGTCACCATCACTTGTCATTGGAGTGCAGATGTGAATAAATGGTTATCCTGGTTTCAGCAGAAACCAGGGAATGCTGCTAAATGTCTGATCTTTCATGCAACCAATTGGAAAACTGGGTTCCCACAGAGACTCAGTGGTAGAGGATCTGGGACAGATTTTACTATCACCACAAATGGCCTGCAACCTGAAGACATTGCAACTGATTACTGCCAACAGTATCAGAGTTGGCCTCACACAGTGATGCAAGCCATGACATAAACCTCCCAGGGGAGCAGAAGTGTGAGGCTGAGCTGCCCCAGCTGTTCCTCCTGCTGTCTCCTCCTGCTCAGCACATTTCTCAGATGTTCTCAAGCTTTGCTGGTCACTGGGAGGTTTTGGTAGAGGATGGAAGGAGGCTCCTCTGCACCCCAACTCTCCTCCTTCTCATTTTCATTGGTACAGACACATGATGTCTGTCTTGATTTCATGCAGAGAAACATGAGCAACCCTGAACAGTGAGGGCCAAGACAAAATTTTTGATTTACACAGGAACAGAGAGACCCTAGCATGGATTCCAAGCAAGAATTTTTAAATGTCTGCATCACTTTTCACACTAGACTCAGCCACATGCTATGTGAAACTTGGCTGTAGTACATCCCAGTCTGGGGCAGTGTGAGGGACAGAGCCTTGGTTAATGACTAGCAGCTTCTGTTTCTGGAGTTGTTACTGAGTATCCGAAATGGCGTTTAACGCGGTAAATGCATAAAGTGCCTAGCTATAGAACTAAATTAAAATCAAATGTGTAGCTCCTTTATTGCACTATGTACATTTCTATTGCTGAAGAAACATGTGTGGTTCGTGTCCAGGCTGTCGATTAACACAAATATCCTCATTTTCAGCACATTAGGAGATCATTTCAGCCAGCGATGTTCAGATTATCTGTGTCACTGTCAGTGTCACAGCCAGAGCAGAAGGCTCACCAACCTTTAGCCCAGCAGGCCTCGTGGCCCTGGATATTCTCTTGGGGGTTCAGCTGTTTTGCTTCATTTCTCCCCCACACTGAATCACTAATTATCTCAGGAACTGCTGCATCAAAATAAATCTAAGAAGTCAATCTTTCCCTTTAGCACTGTTATTGTGTTATAAAAACCATTTACAATGCCATCTGATGTTGGAGTAACCTTAGATATATGTGAGAAGAGGTTACTTTTCAGCATTTCTCTATTCAACCCATGACCTAAGCGTTGTCTGTGTATTACAAGGTGATGGTGATTAAAAGAGGAAGCAGGGGAAGAGGGGAAATAGGATTCTAACTAAGAGTTTTCCTGCAATGAGGAAAGGAAGAAGTATGAGGTTACTTTGTATTCTTCTTACCCTGTTACTGTGTTAACTACTGAGCATAAACTCAGGAGGTGTTTCCTGAGCTGAGACACAGAAATTTTATTCCCGAAAGCAATAAATCTATAAGTGTATTTATTACTTAAGAGAGAAGCTCAGAATAACTAGTAAACATTAAAGGGTTGCATTCCAGACTAAAACTAGACCCATGTCTATCACCATACACTAAACTAAAATCTAAATGGATCAAAGATCTAAATATTAAAACAGAAACACTAAAACTACTGGAAGACAAAGTAGGTAAAAACCTCAAAGATATAGGGGTAGGAAGAGAATTCATGAACAAGAACCAAAGTACACGGGAAATACTTCCCAGAATCAATAACTGGG